>CATIWR010081156.1:0-21007 GCA_949677035.1 Omphalea diandra
ATCATCCACATTTTCCTCATACAAAACGAGCTTTGATAATAAGGGTTTTGCAGATCCGATCAAACTAAAACTTCTTAACCATGCCACATATTTAAGATTCCCAGGGGTGAGCATCTCTAGGTATTTATGCTCATCTTGAAACAGGTAAGAACGAAGAGCATGGCCTATTCGTCCGCATAAGAAGCAAAATTCTAGTAATCTTTCATATTGGAATGGTATCCATTCTTTCTCCTGCATGGACTGATGACTTATTGCACCTATGAAACTTCTGTCATTCCAAAAACCCATAAGCAAGAGTGTTGTGGAATAAGGGTAATATTCCCCCCCACCAAATACATCTAATCAATTTATAGGTAAATAGAGAGTGAAAAATTATACTGAAAAACCACACTATAGTTGATTCTTAGGAAAGATTGGAGCGGTTACAAGTGGTCCCACTTAAAACTCAATCTTCTTATACAAAATCACCCTAATAGTAATTTAACAGTACAATATATCACTACAACTATACCCTACAAAATAGCTATTGAAAAATAAAGACAAAAATAAGAACACCAGAATTTAATGAGGTTCGGCCAATTATGCTTATGTCCTCGGACACTAATAAAATTATATTTCACTAAAAAAAGGACTACAAAGTGAAATATTACAAAAGAGGGAGAAATATTGAAAATTATCTAAGAGATTAGTAGACAATTTTGGGATGATCAAACTGAAGGAATTAAGGCTCTATTTATTAAAAATAAAAAAATTTCCTTCCCTTGGTTATTTCTCCAATGTGGGATATCAAAATGAGTCAACATAATCAACAAATCTCCACTTTGACGAATTTTAACATCTTTAATCTCACCTCAAACAGCTTTTGATAGTGTCTTCAAATTCAACATCAAACTTTAGTAATATTGATCAAGTCCAAACAAAGTTGGAATTTGACTGCAGCAATAACTTTTGTCATCATGTCAGCAAAATTCTCAGTAGTATGAATTTTATGGATTCTAACTCCACCTTCTTCTATAATCTCTCTCACAAAGTGATATCGAACATCGATGTGTTTCGTTCTTACATGATAAACCTGATTCTTTGTTAACTGGATAACACTCTGACTATCACAATGTACTTTGACGTACTTCTGCTCAATTCTCAGTTCACCAAGCAACTCTTAAAATCAAATTGCTTCCTTTACAGCTTATGTGATTGTCATGTACTCTGCTCCCTGTAATAGACAGAACAACTGTTGACTGTAAAGTAGACTTCTAACTAATTGGTGCCTTTGCAAGAGTAAATACATAACTAGTAGTTGATCGACATTTATTCAGGTCACCAACATAATATGAATCACAATGTCCAATTATACACTAACTGTTTTCTTGCTCAAATATCAATGTAAAATCCATGGTATTTTTAATGTACTGTAGAATCCATTTCGCAGCTTGTCAATGCTCATTTTCTGGGTCATGTATATACCTGCTCATAACCCTAACTGTTTGTGAAATGTTGGGCCTTGTACAGACCATAACATACATCAAGCAACCAATAACACTTGCATACAGTACTTTTGACATGTACTCCCATTCTGCATTGTTCTTCAATGACATAGAGGCATTCAGCTTAAAATGAGGAGTAAATGGAGTACTAACAAGTTTTGTATTTTTATTCATGCCAAAACGTTGTAGTACCTTTCTCATATATTGTTTCTAAGTCAAACAAAACCTTCTCGATTTTCTGTCTCCAGTAATCTCCATGCCAAGAATCTTCTTTGCTTTGCCTAAATCTTTCATTTCAAACTCCTTTCTCAACTGAGTCTTTAATTTCTCAATTTCTGTCTGACTCTTTGAAGCTATTAGCATATCATCAACATAAAGAAGAAGATATATGAAGGATCCATCTTGTAGCTTGTGCAAATACTCGCAATAATCATATTTGCTCCTAGTGCACTTCTGCTTTATCATAAACTTGTCAAATCTTTTGTACCACTACCTCGAAGATTGCTTCAACCCATACAAAGCTTTCTCAAGTTTACACACCAAATTTTCTTTTCTAACAACCTTGAACCCTTTTGGCTGAGTCATATAGATTTTCTCTTCCAAGTCTCCATGTAAAAATGCAGTTTTTACATCCAATTGAACTAGTTCTAAATCCAACTGTGCTACCAAAGCCAATAAAATTCTAATGGAGGAATGTTTCACAACTGGAGAAAATACCTCATTATAATCAATTCCCTCCGTCTGAGCGTAGCCTTTAGCCATCAATCTTGCTTTGTAGCGAACATCATCTTGGCCATAAAATCCTTCTTTCTTTGCAAAAACCCATTTACATCCAATTACTTTCTTTCCCTTTGGGAGACTAGCAAGTTCCCAAGTCTGATTCTTATGAAGCGATTGTATTTCTTCATACATGGCAATCCTCCATTTTTCTTGTTCTGAACTTTGGACTGCTTAAGTAAAGGTGGTAAGAATGTCATCAGCTGTAAGTGGAGATGCATGAGGCACTATATCAACATAGTGACCAGGTAATCCTATCATTTTCTTATAAGTCATCATATCAGCAAAACGGCTAGACATTTTGTGCACCCTCTCTGACCTTCTAGATGTACTTAGTTTAAGTTGCTGAGGAAGTCCTTGAACTCTTTCTTCTTGAGAATCTCCTTTTACCGTAGGATGGGTCTCAACACCTTCTTTATCTGCTGGGATTACTATTCTCTCAAACTTCACCTGCTCGGGAGTATCATCTAACTACTCAATATCCACCTTTTTCAACATGATAGATTCATCAAAGGTGACATCGTTGCTAAAAACTATTTTTTTTTATCTTTGGAAACCATAGACGATAGCTTTTTATGCCAGAGGTGATCCCCATGAATAATGTTTTCTTTGCTCTTAAATCTAACTTTAACTCCTTAACATGGTAGTATGCAGTGGAACCAAATACATGTAAGGAATTATAATCTATAGCAAGCTTTCCAAACCATTTCTCTAAAGGTGTTTTTCCATTAATAGCAGTAGATGGTAGGCGATTGATGAGGTGACACACATATGTTACAACCTTAGCCTAAAATTTTTTACCCAACCCAACATTTGATAACATACATCGAACTTTTTTTAGTAATATTCGATTCATGCGTTCTGCCACACTATTTTGTTATGGTGTAGATCTGACAGTGAAGTGTCTGACAATGCCTTTATTTTCACAAATTTTCTCAAATGGATCGCTTCTATATTCTCCACTATTGTCTGTTCAGAGATGTTTGATCTTTTTGCTTGTTTGAGTTTCCATCATCTTTTTCCATTTCAGGAAAACTCCTAACACTTTATCCTTTGTCTTCATTGTGTACACCCATACTCTCTGAGAAAAATCATCAACAAAGGTCAGATAATAATGTTTTTCTCCCAAAAAACTAGTTTTGGAGGAACCCCAAACATCAGAGTGAACATAATCCAAATACCTTCAGTATTATGGATTGTTGTCCTAAATTTGACCCTTATCTGCTTTCTTTTGATGCAATGCTTACAAAAGTCCAATTTGTAAGTTTACACTCCTTCCAATAATCCTTACTTAGCAAGCAAATTCAAAGATTTTTCTCCAACATACCCTAAATGCATATGCAATAGCTTGGTTGCTTTTGACTGCTGATCATCTATAGAAGTTGTTGTTGTTGTTGTCCATGTAACTGTACTACCTAGATAGTGGTATATATTGTTGTTCTTTCAAATTCCCTTCAAGATCACACTTGCACCAGAGATAATCTTTATCACTCCATTTTTCACTTTCACCTTGAACCCTTTTGAGTCTAGGATCGCGACAGAGATGAGATTTTTGCTCGATTCTGGCCTATAACGAACATCTATTAAGGTGATGATTGATTCATTTGCATTTCTCAAGCGAATCGAACCAATCCCATATGTTGTCAAAGAGATGTTATTTATTATGTAGACAACTCCACCATTTTTAAGTACTTTAAAATCAAAGAACCATTTCTTGTTGGGACACATATGATAACTACATGTTGAATCTAGTAGTCATACATCATAAAAGCCATTTGATGATGTAACAAGTAAGCAATCTAACATTGTTTCATCAATTTCAGCAACACTTAATTATGCCACAACTTTTCCTTTATTGGTCTTGCCTTTATTTCTCAGTTTTGGACAATCCTTCTTTCAGTGCCCCTTTTTTCGACAAAAGACACACTCATTTTTGCTCAACTTAGGCCTTGACTTGGATCTCCCATTCTTTCTCATACTTTGATTCTACGAACGGTCTCTGATTACCAAAGCTTCTGCATCTGCGCTGGAACTCACCTTCTTATTCTTCTTCCTTAGTTCATAATTGTATAAGGCAACACATACTTCTTTAAGAGATACAACAACCTTCCCGTGAAGCAGAGTAGTTTCAAGAAACTCAAACTCCTCGGAAGTGATTCCACCAACATCAGAGCTAGATCTTCATTTTAAATGTCTCATCTATATTCACCATATCAGTAATCAACTAATTAAAACTGGTAATGTGATAATTCATTGTGGTACCTAGTATATAAGTGAAGCAAAACAACCTCTTCTTCATGTGAAGTTTATTCTGGCTGCTTTTCTTTAGAAAATTTTCTTCTAGTACCTTCCATAAATTACTTGTAGAGGTTTCTTTTGAAAATGCATACTTTTGCTCTTTAGAAAGGCATGATCGAATTGTACCACATGCCAATTGATTGATCGTCTTCCAATCTTTCTCCTCAACATCATTTGGTTTCTCATCTTCAATGACAATATCTAAACCTTGCTGAAAAAGAGCGTCTAAAACCTCACTTTACCACATACCAAAATGACCTGTGCCATCAAAGATTTTCATCGTCAATTTTGAATTTACCACGACAGTTCTTGCCTAAATGGGCTATGATGAAACTGTCGATGTGGTAGGTGTGGATATTTTTGAAGAGCTCTCTATTTCGATTACAAAATTCTCCAATAGCCTTCAAAGCAGAATAGAACTAGCCCAAGGAAATCTTTTATGATGTGGAAGATCATATTAAACTGCAACCACAAAACATACTAAGAGTAACCTTTGGCTCTGATACCAATTATTATGGAATAAGGGTAATATTCCTTCCATTAAATTCACTTAATCAATGTATAAGTGAATAAGAGTGAAAAATTGTATTGAAAAACCACACTATAGTTGATTCCCAGAAAAGATTAGAGGGGTCACAAGTAGTCCCACTTAAAACCTAATCTCCTTAGACAGAATTAGAATCACCCTAATAGTAATTTAACAATACAATATATCACTACAACTATACCCTATAAAATAGCTATTGAAAAATAAAGACAAAAATAAAAACACTAGAATTTAACGTGGTTCGACCAATTATGTCTACGTCCTCGGACACTAACAAAATTATATTTCACTAAAAAAAGGACTACAAAGAGAAATATTACAAAAGAGGGAGAAATATTGAAAATTGCCTAAAAGATGAGTAGACAATTTTGGGATGATCAAACTGAAGGAATTAAGGATCTATCTATAAAAAAAAAAAAAAATTTCCTTTCCTTTGTTATTTCCCCAATGTGAGATATCAAAATGAGCCAACATAGTCAACAAAGAGTTGTAAGAGATCAACTCAAACCCTAAATTTAAGAAACATGTGGTAATGAATGGAGAAAGCTCTCATTTCCATAGTGATTAACTCTTTAAAAAGTTGACCTATGATCACCAAGGGTGTAACCGATATACTGCTAATACCGAAACCACCATTTTTCATAATACTGTGTAATACCGACATCGTAAAATTATAAAATCGATGCCGATAAATATGAAAACTATAAAAATCGATACCATTGAAATTATGCGGTATTGGCAGTATTACCGATACTGATACCAAAAAAATATAGCAAAATTTTTATTTAATTTTATCCAATCTTTTATGTTTTATTGATGTTGATTATATTTAATTATGCGATATTATGCGGTATTGGCGGTATTACCGATACCGATACTGAAAAAAATGTAACAAAACACATCGTTTCGTTCCAACAAAATGCACCGTTTTATTATCGGTGTACCAACGGTATACCATTAAACCTTTCACAATAATCGAAATCGAAACCGAAACCTCAAAAACTTAAATCTTAATATCGAAAATTTTTGGTAACTCATGGTTTTGGTTTCGGTTTGATTTAGCTGTTCCGTTTTGGCGATATACCGTTTAAGAACTGTGAAACTTATACCCCTAATGATCACTACATTATTTAGGTTAATTTGATCAGGGAAAATGTTATGAGCTTCCATCCAAAAAAGGGCACAGGTAAACTCAATCTTATCCAATGAGAAGTGGACCGACCACTCTTCTAATGCCAATAATGCATTAGAAAATAATCCAAGGCATTCCATCCCAAACTCTCTGCTTCTCCTCGCCATTTGCAAAGGTAAAAATGAAGATTTGTTTATGCCACTAGATTTCCATCTTAAAAGGAACCCTCCATGCTTTTGAACCAAAATTTTTGAAGGCATAACTAATGATATTTCTAGGGGCTTTAACTTTCCAAGCAAGACTCTTTCCTGGTGAAGCTTAACCAAGTCTGTATTCACCTCCAATTGAAGTGCTTTCTTAGAGCACTAGAGGTTTGCTATACATTAGACTATATCCTGCATGGCTTGGTAAAGAGCTCTTCTTGCCTTGTATTGTTATTTTGAACCCCACTCTCTTGCCCTAACAATAAATGTTGGGAAGATCATTGATTCATAATGAACTGACTAGGAGTAAATACTTGTAAGGGTAAGTTAATCTTCAACGCAATAAGCTTAAACCCTTGAAGGAAGACAAGAAGTAGGAGAAGACTCCATAGAGAATATCAAAACTTGATCAAATCACCCCATACCAGGGCAAGAAAGAGATAATAAACACAATATCATGTTGCTTCCCTCTATTAATTCATTTTAAGAATAAGAAAGAGATAATTAACACAATTCCATGTTGCTTCCCTCCATTAATTCATTTTAAGAATTTTGTAAATCATTAATTTGTTTTTATAAGAGTCACGATATATTAATTATTAATATAAAACATTGAGCATTTGGAATATGGATATTTATATTAGTTGTATTATGTATGGTTGGTAGTCTTTTTTAATTTATAATTTTTTAAAATACTAAATATTATTATAATATCATATCTCCAATTTATATATATATATATATATATAAAGCAAAGATAAATGAACAAATAGAAAAAAAATTATTAAAAAAGGAGAGAGAAACAGCGTTTTTCGTATTTGTATGAAAACCTTGCTCTAAAAAATAATTTGATTATTATTATTTATAAATTTAAAATTTACTTTTACCCTAATTTTTTATTACTTTATTTCTTTTAAAACTCTAATTAAATAATTTATATAACTAATTTTGGGGTCCTTTGCTCGAATATTATATTGAATCTTATTATAAAAAAATTACTTTGAATCTTAAGCTCCAAAAATAAATAAATAAATAAATCATAAGAAAAAGGAGAAAAAAAAAAAGAAAAAAACTTTAGTGGCTTAAATAATGTGGAAGTGGAACTAGCCGTTACCTTTTTCAAGACGCACCCTTTCTTCAAAACTCTCTTTTCTCCTTTTCTCTTCTTAGCTCAACAAATTTCTGTCTTCATCGTTTCTTTTTCCTTATCTTTCCAAATCAAAACACAGCAAAACACAGAAAAGGAAAAGATGTTTACTGATGGCCTAGATGAGAGCGCGATCAACTGGATCAAGCAGGTACTACTCCTCTTTCTCTTTCTCTTTCTCTTTATGTTTTTGTTTTTGTTTTTCTTTAGATTGCTAAAATTCCATGATTATAAATCGGAATTCTTCCTTACAGGGATCAGATGTAGAGCAGGAACGACCTAGTATAGTTCGATCTCCTTTGTCTACATTGCAAGAGAAGCTCGACCCTTTTCCAAAATCTCCACTTTTATACAGTTCCAATAGTTTTAGCTCTTCCTATTTGTTACCTCCTCTTAAATTTCATTGTGGGTTACTAACTCTTCGTAGTTTAGTACCTCCAGACGGGGACAACAACGATGATAATGAAAGTGTCGCATCTGTGTCGGATTATGTTGGTGGGAACTACTTCGACGGCGAAGAAGGAGAGGTGGGTTTTAAGGATTTTGATTATGATGAGGATGAGCTGTTTGAGAAAAGGCCTGAAAAATCTAAGTTGAATAGAGGGTTCTTGAAAGAAGATCTGAAGATTGAAATTCCTGGTGGCAGCACCAATTTTAGGAGGTTCACCACCGATGGTGAATTGGGTATTGGAAAGGATGTCGCTAGAACTTTTACCCCAGGCGGAGGTGGAGATGGAAGTTGTCCTTTGAGAGAAAAAGTCCAGCTTCGGAATGCAGCACGTGCTGTGTTTGATGTAAGTTTTAACTTCTGTATTGTGTTCAATTTTCTATGTGAGTTTTACTTCTGATGGTGATGTGGAATTGTGGATTTGTTTTTGTTTGTTCATTTTGTTTCTTTTTGTGTCTGGGATTTGTGTTAAGAAGTTAGTTTTATTGGTTATTGATGTTGGGGTTATTGTATTGTAGGTTAATATTAGAATTTGTTGTGAGTTTTGCTTTAGGTAGTGATGTGCAAACATGGGCTTATATTAGTTTATTCATATTCTCAATTTAGTAATGTCTCTGGGTATTGATGTTTCACATGGTCGTAAGGTACTTACAGTAATGAAACAAGCATGTTTAAAGAGGTTGAAGATCTGGGGACTTCAAGTGCACCTCCAATGATGGAAACTGGTGGAGGAAGAAAGAGTTTTGTAGTCGAAGCCGAACTTGAGGAAAGTGGGACTGGGTTTTTCAAGTCAGAAGAAACAGAGACTTTTGATGGAAGCAAAGAAGGCTTAGGAGATCAAACATCTATGCACAGTACTGAATTTATTGAAAGGTATTGATGATCCCATTGGTATAGAAACTGATTCACATTTCCTTACTGTACAAATTGTAATTTATATTTTTCTCACGATTTCGCATGCATACTAGAGAAGACCGTGGCTGGAGAAAAAGGAGAAACGATGCCTTATTGGCAGACAAGCTCATTGGATCATTCATCCTATTATAGCACGAGGTTTGATTCAAGTTAAATTCAAATTATTCATACTAGAATTCTAGTCATTTTAGCTGAGTTTCATTCGCTTGTTTACTGTTTGCATTACATGGACTGAACCTGTAGAATAGTGAATAAAGGAACCTGGACTTCATGATGATATGGTAATGGATTTCAGAAGTTTATATTGAATGTGTTATTATTGTTTCAGACACCCAATATAAAATTTGCCTTGGGTGCACAATGATGTTCACTAAGAAATACAGTCATGTAATTATCAAATTTTGCATTCTGAACTTTGAAATATCATGTGTCTTCTACATACTTCAGAGTAGATAACTTTCCATTGGCTTATCTATTCAACTGTTGCAGCGGTCAATATGCTTGGCAAACTCTAATAGCTTATGATGTGTGTATCCGCTTATGTCTCCATGCATGGGCTAGGGGTTGTACTGAGGCTCCTGAGTTTTTGCGAGATGAGTGTCTGCTTCTTCGAAGTGCCTTTGGCTAGGCTTCCTTCATGATCGTATGCTTACAAATTCTAATACAGCCATTGGAAATTGTAAATTTTTTTTGAAGTTCTAGGGTTACTTTACTGCTCTGAGTGGTATCTATTTCCCTTGGATAATATAGACTGCACAAATTTTTGTTGCAACCAAGAGGTGTACAACCAATAGAAGTAAGAATGACCAAGAACTCAGAACAAATTTTCGCTTTGAAGCTGAAGAAGGTTGTTGGGAACATGAAAGTAGAAGGTAAGGTTTTTAAGCATATCTGCTCCTGCTCCACATTAAGAAATTAATAGTCAGAATGACAAGTAGAGTTTCATTTCATGCTAATGAAGACTTGCTCACACATTTTAACTTCAAAATCTTCTCAAAACGACTGATTGAATGGGTTTCATTCTTGATTCTGTTGTATGATGTTGAACACATTTAACACTTCAGTATGAAAATATTAATAGGTGGAAAAGGCTTGTATTGCTAGTGCTCCATCAAAATTGAAAATTTTCTTTTAAAACTTTTGTCAGTAATTTAACTAAGGTGTACTTATTGGCATTGGCAGTAAGAAAACTTCGAGTAATACCTAGGCGGAAACTTAAGATCACATACTCTCAACGGAGCGAAGTCTACATGCAAGTGGGAAAAGAGTATGTCCGATATGTATCTTCATTAGTAAAAACAGGGATGAATTCTCTCAAACTAGCTTCATTTCCAGACACATCAGAAGGTTTGTACTCCCTACCAAAAAAAAAAAAAAAGTTGCTTTCTTTATTTGGTTAACTTTCACAAGTATGACATTTAGGGTAGCTGTTTTAAACTTCACTTCAATCATGAGTTTTACTCACAATTGTCAATTTTGATTATGAGAATAATATAGTAATTCCTGCTACATTTTTCACTGGAGCAAACAATTTATCTATACCTGTCATGTTTGTAGAGCAACTGTCACGCTTATTCCAACTGAAGAGCACCACTGAAGATGCTCAAGTTGAACCAGGTTCTACCATTTGCTTACACCCTGGAGGTGGAGAGTATCATGTCTTGTAAGTTCCTATCTGTTTAGACCTCCAGCAGAAGAGGATCCTGATTATGAACTGCATCAATAATATCTTTTTGAATGAGCCATAGAAGGTATCAATATCGCATCTAGTTAAGGGATGTATATGTCACATTTGACCAATTATGCCACCTTTTGTGTTCTCCTGTATGCACCTGAATTTTACATTCATATATTACGCTACATGGTTTATATAACCAAATCATATATCAGCCCCAAATGGGATCTACTTATAGAATTTGATATTCTGTTGATTCTTATGCTGTCTAAGGACTGGAAAATCTAACATGCAATTTTAATTTAGTTTCCCAGAGAGTGAAGGAGATGCTCTTTTAGTAGAAGTCCAGGATGCGAAAAAATCAGTCCAAGGTCGAGTTACAATTCAGATTTCAGCATTGAATGACAATCCAGTATGTATATTTTCTTGTAGTTTCCAATATCAGGTATTTATAGGAAATATATAATGCCTTTCTGAGTGATTACTTTTATGCGATGTATTGTCCAACTTTTGCAGGGTAAAAGAATTCGGTGGTGGCCTTATTGATCAATAATGTGTTGGGAAGATACAACTCTCAATTGGTAGCACAATTACATGTGATGAGACTAATAATATAAAGGTTTCATTTCTTGTTTTAGTAAATTAGTAATGGAAAGCTATATTAACTGGAAGATAAATTGAGTGTAATATTTAATGTTTTTTTTTTTTTTTGTGCCTTTGCTTGAGATTGATTTCATAATAAATAAAATTGACTTTTATCTCAAGGGTGTGTTATGCACAAGTCTAAGTCAAAAGAGATCAGGTTTTGCATTGTCCTAGTGCATATTAAGTGGAAACTAAGGGTAGTTGAAGTTATCAGTGCAGAATGTGTTCCTGCGTTCATTTGAGAAAGTTATATTCCACCTTTCAGTAGACTTGAGAGTAGATAAAATCAATGAGTTCCAAATTCAGATATTGACTGCTTGCATCAGAAATGCTTGAGAAACTACTTAAATAAGTCTCAATTGCAAATAGGTATAATGGGCAACATAACAAGCCTTTTTTTCCATTATTTAATTAGTAGCATATTAGAATTAACTTGTGCATCGTTTGACCGACTGCAGCCTTCTCCTTTTAGTCAAGCTTACAATACTCTGGTTCCATTGTAAATTTAAATGAAGCATAGATAGAAATACGAGTGTTCATAACATTACAAATTCAGAAAATTTGATTTGTAGTCAGACTTGATGTGTTCTGTCATGGTGTTCAGAATCCATCCTCATTGATATGCTGATTTTAGAATAACTTCAGAATAAAGCAAAACTTTGTTCAAGTTTGAGAATTAATTTGAAACATGTATTTAAATGAGTGGTTGGGCAGGAAGGCATGCTTAAATGTGGGTAGATGTTAGATGTTTGCTTCTGCTGTGTGATTACTTGTGCAAATATATGTATTTTTATGCCCACTCTCTTAATCTGTTTTTTGGTGGTGTGTTATTCAGAGTGGTCCTGTTGTGGAAACTCTAGCTTATGATCTACTATTAGAGGCTGCTATGCATGCACAACATTTTCATTCCCGAAACTTGCGATTGCATGGACCTCGGAAGTGGCTGTTGACTGAATTTGCAGAATATTATGGTGTTTCTGATTCATATACAAAATTGAGGTACTTCGCAAATTTGTTCTAGTTAGCATATAATTTGTTGTGCTTCTATTTCCTTACAATGTCTTCACCTCTCTCTCTCTCTCTTTTCATAGATATCTTTCTCATGCCATGAATGTGGCCACTCCAACAAAAGGCTGCTTAGAGCTTGTAAATGAGTTACTTGTACCCATTATAAAAGCTAGGGGAGAGAAAAGTTTGACCAGACAAGAGGTAGGCCTTCCAAATTGCAGATGCATTGTTTACCCGCCAATTAATCTCTTGAAGAATAATCTGTGCTTTTTACTAGTTGAGATTCAAGCAGCAAGAGACGAAAATTGTTACTAAATGGGTGGTGTGCATCATCAATTACCAACTTAAGGCACTGTTTATCTGAATTATCATTTGAACGCCACATATTGCTTCTTCTTTTATTTCATGTGACTAGAAATGTAGGATATTAAATCCTTTTGCTTGTGACCAAATGAATGCCAGTAATGATTGACTATGGCATATCTATAATTGGGGAAAAACAAAAACTATAGTTGTGCTTGTGCTGATAATTCAAAAGTAATTTGCCACTAAACCCCTTTTCTTTTTTTTTTTTTTTGTTAAGCATATGTAAGTTGGTGAAGCAATGTATTGGCAAGTCCAAGTCCTAATTGAGGAAAAGCCTTGATGTGTGTGAATAAAGACATAATTTTGATTTTCTGCAGGAATTTAATGGCAATTTTAGTAAGCATGAACATGAAACTATAGTTAAGGTACAGTCAAAACGTGGTCAGTATGGTTGATTTTGAGCATGAACATGAAACCATAGTAAAAGGCTTAATCATTAGGACGTGTTAAACCATATTTCACAGTAGTTATGGTTGGAAGAATCTCCATGATACGAAGAGAGTTGGAATCTTTTTATGTCTACATTTCCTATTTATTGCTTCGCTGCTGATGGTGGCTGATATTACTTTTTTAAACACCTAAAGCACAGGCAAGCACTGGGTCACATTACTTGTTTAATTAGATTGACCAAGCTACTCCATTTTCAGATGTTTTATGCAATTTACTAGGTTGCTCCTAATGTATGTGCCATACTGATATTACTTCTTTAAACACCTAAAGCACAGGCAAGCACTGGGTCACATTACTTCTTTAATTAGATTGACCAAGCTACTCCATTTTTCAGATGTTTTATGCAATTTACTAGTTTGCTCCTAATGTATGTGCCATACTGTTTTAGAAAAGTTTATTATTGGATTGTGAAACACAGATTGAGAGTCTCTCAGCAAATGTTTTTGAGAATTACAAGTCTCTGGATGAAAATTCCCCCACGGGGTTAGTAGACTTGTTTGGTCCAATGCAAGAGTCTGTTGCGCCAGCTTTAGCTCCTGCTGTTGAAGTCTACATCCTTCTTCATGATATGCTATCTCAAGATGCACAGTCAAGATGCACAGACTATACTGCGAAACTATTTGCAGGTTAGCTAAGCTTGAGATCATTCATTAGTCAACGAGCCTACCACCTGCAACATGTAGAGCTTTATTAAACTTTCTTTGCATTTGGGGAGCTGCATATCCGCAATAGTAATTAGCGATAGAGAGTGATTTGACTGAGCAAATTCTATTCATGGTTCACTTAAAAGTTTGTTCATTATCTTATGTTATTAAGTAAAATTAGTTGTCCTCCTTTTGTTTCATCTATATTACTTTTGTTTCATTTATCATAATAACAATCTAAATCAAATGTTAAATCTTTACAGACAGCAACTAAGAAGAGGTGTCGTAAGCACATGATTGAAACTGATGAGTACGTAGCTGGGAACTTTGAGGGCTTCCTCATGGACTCAATTACCATTTCAACAGCATATTTGAAAATGAAGAATCTGTGTACAGGTTTCGGAAAAGAGATTCAGGCAGACATCAAGATCCACAACTATCACATATTCCCAAGGTAAATTGCATCTTTTATATAAAAATATCTTTCATATTCTTTTATGTGATGAAAAGATGATAAAATACAAAATGAGATTTTAATTTTCACCTCTTGAGATGAGATTTAGTGAATGCTAGGAACTCTGATACCTTTGACACCGTTGAGTGACATGCGCAACTTGGGTTTTCCGCAATTTCTTTCAAACAGTAAGCATTTTATGCATATGGGTCATGCTAGGGTAATTTCTACGCCTACTTATGTGGTTGAAGTTTTATTAGATATGAAGACCATATAAGGACATACATTGAATGCCTTATGTGGTTGAAATTTTATTAGATATGATAAGACAGCTCTTGCAACCGAAATCTAACTCAATGTATTTCCCAATATGGTCTTCATGGTGGACATATTGGTGAAGATGATAATTGCATCGACAAGTAACCCAAATCCCTAACCTGAAGGATAGCAATGATCTCCCTTCTACCACAATAGGTTCAAACAATGTTCAAAATTTTTTACCTTTTTTTTAATATATAAACTTCATATTTTATACATTTCTTGAATTAGTTATAACAGAAGCAAGTACTTTAGTGATGTCACTTGTTCTAAACATATTGAATTGATCAATTTATGTCTTTTGAGTTCTGATACATGTTTGTTCACTTTCAGCTCAATTGACTTGTCGAACATTGCAGCTGCTGTTTATAGTACTGAGTTATGCAACAGGCTTAGCAGTTTCCTTTCTGTAGGGCCTCCATCTAGCTAACAGCCACATGTAAATGAACTTCTGATAGCAATTGCGGATTTTCAGCGGGATCTTGAGCTGTGGAATATCAGGTTTGCAATACAAACATAATCCAGAATTTGTCATCACTTTAACTATAACAAAGTCATGTACTCAAATAAAAATGAACTATAGTAAAAATTGAAGTTGCCTTGCTGACATGCTACACTCCATTTGTTTCGGTCCTGTACAGGGTGGTGTAGTCTCAAGGGGTTTGTTCCACAATTAAATAATGGTTTGGGTGCAGGATATGCAACTCAATTTGCTTGAGCAATGCAAAGCAGAAAAGGTGCCATGGGCTGGAGTTGCAACAAACCATTGCACCCCTCCCCATTTGCTGAAGAAATGTATGAGAAAATCGAGGATTCCCTTATTGAGTATGAAGTGGTAATCAATTGGTGGCCTCAGTATTCCTTGATCTTGGTAAGTGTAAGTTTCTTTATTCAGAAAGTTACCGGCACATAGCCATCATGTACTGTACTGTCTCTCTCTCGCTGTGTTGCATGTGAACCACATGGATGAGTAAGCCCTCAATTGTATTGCATTTTGTGATAATGCAATAATATTTTTTTAAAAATCTTTTGTAAGGTTGTTGCTGATATTGAAAGAGCAATTGTTAAGGCCTTGGAGAAGCAATACCACATCTTAACTCCTTACTGAATTGTTTTGCATTTTGTGATAATGCAATAATATTTTTTTAAAAATCTTTTGTAAGGTTGTTGCTGATATTGAAAGAGCAATTGTTAAGGCCTTGGAGAAGCAATACAATGACATCTCAACTCCTCTGAAAGATAGCATCCTGAAGAGGCTTAATATGCATGTTCAAAAACTGACAAGAAGACAATCAACAGCACTCTATTCTGTACCTAGTCAAGTGAGTTGTTCGTGTGCGCATCAGTGTCTCTGTCTGTGTCTTTGACTATTTACATATTTTTACACTCCATCTACGCATGCTTCTTTTTACCATGATTTCTGTGTGCCAGTTGGGGATTTTTCTGAACACCATCAAGAGAATTCTGGATGTCTTGCATTGTAGAGTGGAGGACATCTTGAAATCAGTATCCTATCTGCCGGTCATGGGAGATAGAAAGTCACTCTTTGGGGAGCAGATGAATGGAATTACAGTTCTGTTGAGAACAAAATACAAAAATTATTTGCAGGCAACTGATGAAAAGCTCGTTAGCAATGTAAGCTCTACCTTTAACAAGTTCCCTTTTCTGGTCACTTTCACAAGTTTCATACTCATGATGTGAGCTATTGTTTGTGTTCACTTGATCAATAATCAATTTGAGCAAAGAACATGATGTGAGCGCAATAGCTCACTTGATCAATAATTAAATTGAGCAAAGTGCAAAGATGGAGAGGATAACTTATTATAGATTTTTGCACCTGTTATATAGATTTGTCTACAATAATTTACTACATGGATACCATTTTTTACATCAGGTTGCAAAATGTGAAATAATGCATGTAACCATAATTTGAACAAATGACTTCAGACGCAAGCTAACTGGAGCACTCAGCTGAAAAGAATTTTGGAGGAAATAAAAGAAGAAGATGGAGAGTCTGAGATCCGTGAAAGAATGCAGATGCTGAGTTCACAGCTCATGGACTCTATATCCAACTTGCATGAGGGGTCTTCGCTGGTAGGATATTCGTTGCAGCTTGTCGTGGACTCTGGGATAGGATGGGACAGGTACAAACACTTCCTATTTGAAACCCCTATTTTACGGAGGTCTTCATAACTCTAATGCAATTTAATTTGAAAAACATCCTAGGTTGTACTGAAGTTTCTTGAAGGAACGAAGGAAAACAGAGTTTGGTGTAATGGTTCCTGTTATGCTATTGGGGTAAGTATTATGCTATTGGGGTAAGTATTATTATTAATGACAGTTAAAATTATTTGTCATTAGAATTTAATTGCCGTGTTAAAATTAGGGCAGAGTATAGTCAGGTCCAATTCAATGTTTTAAAAAATATCAAAAAGGACTGAATATTTAGTTCTTTAAAAATTCAAGCACCACCAGACCAAAAAATTAAGATCGGATTGAATTGACCAAAAATTGATTCGGTTCGACGATTATTCAATTCTAATCGGTCTGATTTGGTTCAATACAATTCAATTCAATTTGACCTCTATTTTAAATTTTAAAAAATAAAATTTTCATATTCAAATAAATTCAAATCTCATGTAAAAAAATGTTGTATTATTATTGTATCTAATAAAAGTTAAATTGATATATTATATTAAATTGAGATCAATATATCAATAATATATTTATAAATTATATATAAAGAGTGCATGATATGATATACAATTAAGCTATCTATTATATATATGTAGTTAAATTATATATTGTATATTTGATTATAACTACATATACTTGTAGCTGTAATTATATAGTATATTCTATATTTATAATAGATGATTTATTCATAATGTAATAGTATTATAATTAATATTAATATTATACATAATATACTTGTATAATTTGATAATATATAATTTGATAATACATAATTTATATATATCGTTTGAATAAATATATTATCATAAAATATTTGATGTCTATATTTCAAGATATATATATATATATATATATATATATATATATACACCAGAGTTTTCAATAGTTACATCTCTATAGATGATTATTGTTTTAATAATCGAATAATAAATATTTATGATTTTCATGTAAACATTAATTGCAAGTTAGAATGATCAGAATCGTTAAATTTTTAATTTAAATGCTAAAAGTGCAGTAACAACACACACACACACACACACACACATATATATATATATATTCTAGTTTTTTATCACTTATTAACAATGCACTAGAGTTTTCAATAGTTACGTCTTCATAGATGATTATTGTTTTAATAATCGAATAATAAATATTTATGGTTTTCAGTATAAACATTAATTGCAAGTTAGAATGATCAGAATCGTTAAATTTTTAATCTAAATGCTAAAAGTGCAGTAACGACACACACACACACACATATATATATATATATAAATAAATATATATATATTTATTTATATTCTATTTTTTTCTCACTTATTAACAAAACACTAATCTTTACATTTATAAAATTTTTTTGGTTTGGTTTCAGCCCGAACTTCAAAAAGAAGTTTCAACTTTTTTCGGTTCAATACAAAACTAGTTCAATTTTTCATTTGGTTCACTTTCTCGAGAAATTCACTCCAAGAGAAGGATCTAGAGCCCCCTCATTCGGTAATTGAAGCACGATCTATTCTTTGCAGAGATGCAACAAATGCAGGATCTATTCTTTGCAGAGATAAAACAAATGCAGCTGATACATCCACCTACTTCTATATTTAGCTGTTGCTAAATCTCACTAAACATAGATTTGTAATCTTTGGAGGTTACTTTATTCATTTGTTAATAATCACATGTTCGGTAATTGAAGCATGATCTATTCTTTACTGTATTGTATATTTAGGCTTAGACAGTGATCTTTCAGCAATCAAATTCCATTATATTCTTTTTGCATATGATCCCCCAGTAACGGGTAATACTGAAATTGTTTGTTATTCTCTTGCTGAAGAATAACGGATAGTATGGTTTTTACTTTCAAATGTCCTCCTCACATGCATATCCCCCAGTAACGGGTAATATTGAAGGAAATTGTTTGTTATTCTCTTGCTGAAGAATAGAGGATAGTATGGTTTTTACTTCCAAATGTCCTCCTCACATGCATATCAGCCGTAAGAGATCTGTATGTAATCTTGGAAGGTTGATTTATTCATTTTCTTATAATCACATGTACACCTTTAGTATATATTTAGGCTTAGAGATCTTTCAGCAATCAAATTCCATCATATTTTTTTTTTGTAAATGATCCTCAGTAACGTGTAATATTGAAATTGTTTGCTATGAAGAATAAAGGATAGTATTTACTTTCAGATGTCCTCCTCACATGCATATTAGCTGTAAGTCATTCTGTCGTTTGTTTTTACATTACACAGTAATACAAGGATTTATCACTTACATGAAATTATCAGTATCATAGGAAATTACTGCTTACCCTGAAATCCATTCCAAATGAATGAATAAATAGCTTTGCTGTGGAGTACAGGACCAATTGTTAACTCAGAAGAGAAACTTAAAAATAATATAGAAGTAAAGGGTAAAAAATATCTAATATCCAAGTGGAAGCACTGATAGAACAAAGGGACTAAAATAAAGCTTAAACTTTCCGACATTCTGAGAAAGCAACAAAGATCAAAAGAAGCACCTCATTATATTAGTTTCCGCAACTGCAATCAGGAACCTGACGCCTACTAATGTTCTCATGAGACACGACTTGCTAGAATATCCTGTGCCAGTTCCCTATATAATCTAACTATTTTAGCCCAATGCATCCACATGGTATAATGTAATCAGGCACCAGTCAAGTTCCTTTTCCTTGTTGGATCTGCTGAAGAAGAGCTGCTGCCAGCTGTAATGTTGCTTGCAGGCGTTTTTGCGGATCTGCATCGGCTTCTTCTTGTGTACCAGTACTTTGCTGAGGATCCCCTGGAGGGGCTGGTGCTGCTTTAGGCACATTTGATACATGCTGCAGCTGCAACTGTTGCAATTGACCAAATTGAGATGTTGAAACCTCAGAACCTGCATGGTTATTCTGTAAACCATGTGTATGTGCTGTTCTAAACTGATTTGTTGTGTTCGCATGCCTCATATCTTCCCCAACAGATGCATTTGGATTGCTCCCCGACTGCCTCTGCTGCCCAAGAAGAGATGATGCTAATTGTGCAAGCTGTTGTGGTTGCACGCCAGCAATAGGCATAGACACAGGAACTGATGATTTGTTTTCCATAAGAGGTGGCTTGCCATTTTCATATAATGGCTTATTTGACATGCCAGCAGTATAATGAGTTAAGCCATCATCTTGCAAGGGCCTTGCTATGACTGAGTGATGCTCCTGAACAACAAAATCATTAGCAGTATTGGATGCTTGCGATGGTGTTATTCTGATGCCAGAGATATTCTTCTGTGGATGGTGAGGAGACCAATTAGGTCCAGGTGTGGGGTTCAGCTGGAGTGGATAATCATGCTTCTCATTATATGGATCAGATATCCTTCCAATGGCACGGGCTGAACCTGAAAATGCCACAGGTGGACCTGACGTAGCCATATCTCTCAATAAAGATGGATCACCTCCTGATCTGCCCAAATCTGAAAAAGATGCCATTGAAGGAAAATGACTCGAAGATGTGGGTGGCATTGTATGTGGTGCATCCCCATGAAAGGATAAAAAATGTGTATCCCTTTTCTCATTTGGATGGTGTAGAGACCCAAAACTAGAACCAGGAAGCTCTAACCTCAAAACAACACCAGAAATACAGAGTTTCCCAGGTACTCTCAGTACTTTCTCTGAGAACTCAGAAGGGGGTACAAGAAACAAGGTGGTCGTATCGTCCAATTTAGCAACTGCAGCACGCTGTTTCTCTTCGAGATAATGCATAAATTCATTGTAATATCCAATGTCGGCATCACTAGCAGGTGCAAAGAAAACAACCCAAGCGGAAGCTGCCTGATAATAGTGCTTTGCAAGCATGTCTAGACCAGTCCTTGCAGTGCAATCCAGAAATTCAGGCCTGAAGCATAAATGTCATTGTTAAACCATGAATTGGTATAAGATTTCAATTAGAAGAAGGGGAATTTGGCAAAATTATCAATAATCACAAAACTACACTGAATGTGCTCACAAAGAAATTCTCTGAACTGTTTTATCCATATAATTTTGAAAGAAAATTCATCATCTATGATTAGAAGCAAAAAATATTTATACATTAAGATACCAAATTTACTGCATCCAAAAACAAAATATGGTATCGGTAAATTGAGTACTTGGTCAAATAGGATGACAGTGTCAAATGAAAGCATCCGATGTAAACTGTTACTCATCAACTGAAACTTTTGTAGCTCAAGACTTCAAATAAACTTGCTCAACTAATAAAAATAAATGATTCTGTTATTCAACACCAAATGTTACTGGATACAGTGCAACTCACAA
>CATIWR010081157.1:0-14561 GCA_949677035.1 Omphalea diandra
TATATATATATATATATATATATATATATATATATATATATATATATATATATATATATGTTATACAGAGAGAGAGAGAGAGCAAAAATACCATTCATTTTTAAGTCTGTTCTAACTATATGACCTTGTACGTTCATATAATATTGGCAGTGGCCTAAAACCTATTTTTAGACCACAAGTCATGAGTGGCCTCTAGCATGACATTATGACTACCCAAATTATGTGAAGGTCAATAATCTGACCTAACCTATTTTACAAATAATATTATAATTCTTTTGTCACATTATATCTCAATTGAACTTAAGGCATGGATAATGAATCCTTATGCAGTTAAATTCTTTCTCAATCTCCAAGTAGACTGATGTAAACTGACATTGATAACCTTTATAAATTTGTTTCCATATGCCCATGCAATCTCTTTAGTCTAACTTATCGAGGGGCCTAAAGATATATTTCTCATAAATATATGAGGGATAAATTTATTCTTAATCACTCATATTCCCCTATATGATTTACTTCATATCCAATATTAGTTTGTATACTCATCCTATTAAAGATAAAATTAGACTTTATCAAAACATAGAGTTTATCATATTAGAATCAGTAGTGATTTTCAGGTCAGAGGATTAAGTTAATACAATTGTATAAGAATCACTTATGACTATTTATCCATGCAGTGTTCTTATAACGGGTCGATCCAATACAATATTTCTTAAATATGTATCTATGTTTATAACTTAATATCACATATCCATGACTAGTAAAACATAGTCATCAATCAAAACATATATTAGTCTTCATTCATTATTATCCCAACACTAATGATCGATTAAGAATAATTTAATAAAATTCTTTACACTTAAAAGTTTTATTATCAAGTCATATACTTGATGACGTTAGGTAAAATTAACTATTCATAGAATTTATCATTTAGCTATAAACAAAAGAGATATTTTATAAAAATGCAACCATGACATTATTAAGAAAATATCCATTATAAGAAATGGACTAGGGTACATAACTAACAATTTCTTCATGGTGAATGGGCCTACAACCCTTTTACATAGGAAGCTTTAACAATGTACTTTGACATCTTAATTTTCCTCATTGCTTTTGACTCCCTTTGATGCTTTTGCAATAGAGGGGCCTAAATACATCTATAAAACATGCAATAAGGATTGGTGTTTAACCTATTTTTGAATCATCAAAACTAAGAATTAAGAACCCAATGGTTCGACATTTAAACATGTTTTCTATTATATAGGCTCAGATGATAACCTCCTCATGAGAGCCTTGAAATTGTAACTATACTTAAACAAGTGGAATTTTATGTATGACTCTTAAAAGCTTTTATCAATCATCAAGGACTAAGGGAACTTGAAGTCACACTTTAGTGTAATCCATGGGTTGACACATGTGAGAATCATAGAGGCATCCTAAGGATGAGCTTCTCAATAATAAAACCCAAAGTTATTATGGTGGTCATCAAGAGACCTTAGCAAAGTGATACGTTTGTAACATCCTTCAGTAGGTGTTGAATTGCCACCAACTTTAATTGAGATAGAATTTTGGCATGAAGGATTGTTGTCTAAAGAACTCTTAAAAGACCCAACTTGTATTCATGTTGTTAGAGATATGGATTTGAGAGTTGGTACGACTAAAAGAAGGTGTTAGGCACCTTAGGTCACCTAAATTTAAGGATTAACTAATCCTTCAGGAGATACTTCATCTTTCCTTTTTATTTTTATTGATTAATTGATCATTCAATGGCCCTAAACATGCATCTAACATGTCCATCCATCTAAACACATCTAAGCCAAACAAACATGCAATCAACATAAGGGTGTGGGTATATAAAATCATGTAAGGGTATGCATGTAATAAAAATCATATATGATAAGGCAAGAATCAATCATCTTAAACTTGCAAAAAGAACCATAAGGTTAGCACCATAGGTTTATAAAATAAGGGTCCTTAATGTAAGCATCAGATTTTAGACCTTAGGATGTGAAGTTCAATGATGAAAATCACTAAAATATTTCCCAAAATGGAAGGAGAATTCCCAAAGAAAGTGAAACATAACCTTGAGATTCCTTAGAGAAATCCAAAAAACCAAGCCTACCACCAAACCCAAGTCCAAGCCAATCGCAAAGCCCAAACTACTAGCCTAGATTAATGGGTTGTACAGCCTAATGTATAGCCTTGCCTTAAACCCTAATATGAGAACCTTTTGGAATTGGTCCCCCTTTCCCCATAAGCCTTAGGTTTATGCAGCCTTCCAAGTTGGATGTACAGTCGAACCATGGTTGTACATCCCATAAGCAAACCCTAAAATCTAGAAGATTCACAACTTTCTCTATGATTGGAGATGAACATGATGCAACCAAAACCATTCCTAACTGTGGTGCACCCTTATTCTCCTATAAATCCCCATTCATTTGAAGTAAAAAAGAGAGGTTTGGAAATCCTAGTGTTACTCTGCCAAATATTCTTCACAATCACCCCTTAGCATAGAAATGTTAAACTCTAACTCATTCCAACCATTCCAAAGGTAGAACAAGGCTTGAACTTCACATTCATTATGTATTTGCCAAACTTTTTAGAGGATATAAAATACATAATGAGCCTCTGAGGGCAAAGGAGCATCTAAGAAGGCATCCAAAATCCCCATTTTTCCTCTTCCTCGTTCCTCTTCTCCTCTTCTTTTTATTTTTAAAACCCACAAAAGAAAGGTTATATAGCTTTAACGTAGGATGTACAACCCATCTTTTTAGGTTGTATAGCCTTCTTTATAGGTTATATATCCATGTCTTCTTGTGAACAAATTTGAAAAACTTCTCCTTCCTCACTTAAATTTCTCTCTCTTCAAACTTCTATTTATAATGCTCAAATATTTCATTAGCAAAATAAAGTAAGGCATAATGGCTTAGGACCTTTATTCACTTTGAAAATGGAGTGTTATCCAAGTTTTAAATGTTTTTTATAGTGCATTATGTTCAATTTTTTATGTTTCTTCCATTTTATTTCAAAATGATGTTTTATTTTATTCTGACACCTTTTAGGCAGTAACTAAGAGAGGAACCTAGAGTTTCTATGACCTTGAGAGCCTTCCAAAGGTTATATTTGTTTTAAAGTAGATATTATTAAATACATGTTTTGACCTATAACTCTAATCTTTGTTTATGGATGCTAGCTCTTTTAGAGCAATAGGAGAGATGGTTCATTGATCTTAGGATCTCCTTCGGTGGTGAGCATTGGCCATTTAATTCATCTAAGTCTTTTGCATTGTATATTTACTATTCTTTACATTACATGATTCATGTGTTTATGTTTTGATGTTATATTAGTCTTCATGTGATGTTAAGATGTGTTACTATGGACTTAGATACATGCTTAGGTACATTGGCTATAGAGATGTGGTATGGTGTTTGATGATTTCCTTTTTTTTTTGGTTTAATTGCTTAAATTAGTTAGTTTGTTTTAATTACTAATTTATGCTTCTTGTTTTTTTTTTTGTGGTAGCTACTTATTTAGACCATGGTTGATGGTCCTAATAGTCACCTTTGATAGCAAAAAAATGATGATTGTGGAAGTGATAAATGGATGGAATGCATGATAATCCTATGTCATATCACATGACCCTAATCCCTTTTTTCTAGATTATTATAGATGTGATGAATAAATGGAAAGCATGATAACCCTATGCCATGATACATGACCCCCCCCCCCCCCCTTCCTTTTTAATTAATGATTTGGTTTATTTGATTTGGTGGCGCTAATGACATGTTTAGGATCACTAATTGGGCTAATTGATAACTTGGTTTAGATGTTAAAAGTGAACCAAAGATGCCCAAAGAACGAACCCTATTATCTGAGCAGTTTGGGGGTGTCTCATCTCTTCCTCAAGTCGTACCCAATTTTCGAACCCAATCTGTAATTAGGTAAAGATGAAATAAGCCTTCTAATTTACTTAGACTAGGCTTAGATTTTTCCTTCCTCATATTCTTATCCTGATCAAAATCAAGTGGTGTCTCTACATCCCTTAGGGACGATACTAATGTATTATCCCACCTTTAGTTTCTCGATGACCACCATTTTAGACATAAGGCCTTAAACTTGTGCAAGGCCTAAAAGATCCCTCATTCATCCAATCCATGTCATATCTTGGAGTCAATACCAATGTAAAGACTGTCATCCTCTCAATCCCCCATTCATCCAATCCATGTCATATCTTGGAGTCAATACCAACGTAAAGACCCTCATCCTCTCAATCCCCTATTGATCGATAAAATGATAGAGTCATAAGCAAGATTCCACTTGTTTGAGCATAACCTTGAGTTCAACACACTCATACTTAAATTATGAACATTAAAGCAAGAGGGTTGGAGTTTTACATTTCATTAGATGTCTTGCAACCCATCCATCAACTCACAAATCATATGTACACATATGTCTAAGTGAGATATGTGATATATGCACAAAAACATATTGTCTATGATTATGAATGTAAGAGTATAACAAACTAAACATAAATAAATAATATATATATATATATATATATATATATAAGAAATATGGGAGGAATATAATACTATCAAAATAAGTAACAAAATAATATGATATAAGGAAATTCATAGTCTTAAGTTATTAGGACCTTTCCTAATCACTCTCTCCTTAATAATAAATCAAAAGATGCAACCATTTAATGGACAAAACTAAAAATAATGGGCATAACTTATGATGCTATAATTGGTAGCAATAGTTTATACAAACTAACTAGTTGTCTGTGCAAATTTCACTTAATATTCTACATAGATCAATTGGCGGTTTGTATAGACCACTCAGTGGTCTACACAAACAACTCTAAGGTCTACGTAGACCACTTCATGATATCCAAAGACAACTTAAAATTATGTATAGACTATTGAGTCTATAGGGACAGTCCTTAAAGTATTTTAAATGCAAGACTTCAAAATTGCATAAGAAAAGAAAATGGGAGTAATAGAGAGGCCTAGGGGTTGGCTATTTCTTTATTAAGAAGATGAGGATTCCAATGAGAGAGTGAAAGGCTTTAAATAGTTTTCATGTGTTTTTTGGTGGGTGTTTGAGCTTTTAGGATTTTGATTTTTAAGGTTCAAGCCTTTACTTTTATAGAGTTTTGTAAGATTAAAGGGGCTTCATATAAGCGTCTGAAATACTATTGCTCAAATAATTGAAATCTTACTTATGACTTCTAACACTTTTATCAACTATTAGGGGGTCGAGAGGACATGGGGTCATACTTCTATACACTCTTAAGAGGTGGTACATAAGGTGATTATCTAGGTATCATAAAGATGGGCTTCTCAAATCATAAAGCCCATATAATAAATTAAGTGATGAATTGGGATCTAAAAGTGTAATACATTAGTAATACCTCAAAACTTACATGGCATCACCATCTAACTTTAGTGAGAACAAATTTTTTAGTAAAAATGAATTTTGGTCTAAATAGGTCTTCTAGAAAGCCCAACCCCTATGCACCCTATTAAAAATCGAGTTTGAAAATTGGGTATGACTTAGGGAAGATGTGAAGCACCACGAAGTCACTTAAATTTATGGATCTAGCCTTTAAGTAATCTTTAGTTTAGTTTTATAAGTTTTGTCATCATTAATTAATTAATCCATTTTAATCAGCCCTAATCATTCATACTAATGCATCATCCAAATAATTATATAAAAAAAATAATACACACATCAATAAGAGGTGGGAACATTCATGATCATATAGGGGTTCATAAATGGGTTAATTCAAGTGTTAATATGAAAATACAAGCTCTAAAACCTATAAAAGCAACCTTCAAGTTAGTAACAAATATAATAAAAAAGAGGGCTTTTAACACCAAAGGGATGAACACAAAGGAAAGAATAGATTCTTACCTATAGATAACTTAATCAACTCTCAACATGCCCTATATACAAATGGATAAGGTGTGTATGTGGTGATAACATACAAATATGTTGCCATGATGGAGACAGACACTCAAACACATGAACAATGATGACATAAATAATTTAAAGTGATAAGAATAAGAGATATGTATGTTATATAGTGAAATAAAGTGTATATTATGATAATAAATAATAACATATATGAATAATAGGGTCTTAAATTGACGCAACCTCTCCCAATCACCTTCAATACCAAACGCAATGAAGATGAAAACAATGCATATGTAACCATTAAAGAGAAAAAAGGATACAATCATTTAATCACATAAAAAGGAGTTTTAGACATGATTTGAAGCTAAATAAGGATCATGGAGTCATTTTTTATAAAACCCTTTATAAGCTTGAGAAACTAAGAAGAAAACATGAAATAAAGAGTTAAGTGTTGGAGTTCACTACTGTGAAAAGCTGTTATGAGTAGTAATAGTGGTATATTTAACTAGTGGTTTATAGATAACATAAATATATTTGTATAGATAATAAGATATCTATACATACCTCTAGGTTTGTTGTTGTCATAAAAACACAATCAATAGTCTAAAAGGAAGGGATAGAAAGTAAGAGGACAAATGCCCCTAGAATGGCTTAAGGGTTAATTTATGCACTCTAAGGTACCTTTGATGGAAATTTATTTCCAAAAGTTATGGTTCCAATGCTTAATAGAGAGGCTTTGCTTGGTTTGTCTTTAAACCTTGGATAGGGTGCTTGGGTTTTTGAGTTTTCTATATGTTTAAGGTTCTTTGAGCTTTGGTCTTTAATTTGGCATCATTTGGCTTAAGGAAAACCTTTCACCTTTGAGAGATTGCATTTATAGATAGAAAAGGAAGGTAAAACTATGTTATATGCATAAGTTGTACCCATTTCTTCCCACTTTTTGAGAGTAGAAGATCAATAAATATTTTGAAATTAGGGTTTCAAAGTTGTTTATACAGCCAAAAGATTGTCAATATAACCAACCACTTGCCTATACAACCATGTAATAGAATTAGTCATTATTTCAAAAGATTTTTTCCTTCTAAACTTTTATGAGATGATTGTATAACCATCTTCTTGGTTGCATAGATATCTTTAGAAAACCTAAAAGGAAAAGGCTTAGGCTTAAGTGGTTTGCAATTGGTTTAAAGTTTTTTAAGCTTTTAACCCTCTTTAAGCATTGTGATCTTATCCTTTTGGGATGAAATTAACATGATTCTCATATTCAAGCCCACATCCCAACAATCCAAAAAATTAGTATTTATAAGCTCCCCACTTCATAGGGCTTGAAAAATAATATTTTGATGAAATGATCATTTTTAAGGCACTTCAAATCATTCAACATAAACATAAATATTAGAAAAAATTTACATTAGGATATGATTTTGCTTAGCTACTTCAGCTTACATAATGCTTTTCTAAATGTGGGGCACGCCTTATCCATCTAATGCTTTTGAATATTAACCTTCTTATCCATCCTAAATCATCAAATGTGAATCAATTCAGTCACTTTATTTCTTTGAGCTTCAGATACCCATCCATGCAGAATCATCAAAAGTGGGATAATTCATTTTATTTATTCCCTAGAATGAGAGACATTCATCCATTCTATGTTATTTAATATGAGCCTTCATTTGCTCCAATTCTTTGAATTTTAGACATACATACATAAGCATTAAATTTGGGATCTTTGACTGTAAAGCTCGATGAAGAAAATCACTAAATACATTCCTAGAATGCAAAGTGAATAAAAGGAAGAGAAAAATAGTCTTGGGAAAACTTGAAGAAGCCTAAAGCGAAGCCTAAAATTAAAAGCGTAACATGAAGCTCACAACCACAACCCTGAGTAAATAGATTGTACAACCTACTAATTAGAGTTGTACAATCTAGTAATTAGGGTTGTATAGGCCCGCCCCTCCTCCTTTAAACCCTAACCCCTAGGCCTTCTCAAATTAGTCCCCCCTTAAACCTTAAGGCTACATAACTCAGACAGATGGATGTATAGTCCATTTTTAATTGTATAGTCTACATGCAAACCTTAATTCCAGGAGATCCATCTCCTTCTCTGTGATTAGACGTAGACAAGCTATAACCATAACCATTTATGGCTCTATGTACTCATTTATCACCTATAAATACCCCTCCTACTTGAAGAAGAGAGACATTTGGATAACACTAACAAAACTCTGCCAAAATCTCTCTATACTCCATACTTAGTCAAGAAATTCAGAAGCCTTAACTCTCATTTATTACATTGAAGGTGGAAGAAGGCCTTTTCTCTTTGTTATTGTGTATTCCCTAAGCATTTTGGAGGATATTAAACATCTACTAAGCCTCTAAGGATAGAGAAAAAATCAAGGAAGGCATTTAGAAACCCCTCAATCCGCCTTCTTCTTTCCCTTTTCTTTTTCATTTTCTTTTCAAACACCCAAGAACTTAGGGCTACAGAGACTTGAATGTAGAAGAACTGGGTTATACAACCCTATTTTTCTATAACTAGTTTTGTGAAACCTTCTCTTTTCCATTCTCATATCTCTTCTTTTTAATATAACCTTTTATGGTCTTTTGTTACTCCAATGGTAGAATAGGAGGAGGCCCAATGGCCAAGGACCCTTATTCACTTCAAAAATGGAGTTTTGATAGGATCTAAAATTATTTTCATGTTGACATTATGTTAATGGTTGTATTCTTACATCTTAATTTAATGATTATTTTAGTTCTGTTTTAATCACTTTAGGGTAATGACTAAGTAAGGATGTAACATCCCTATCCACATTCATTGGCATTCTTACATGAACATATTCATTACATAAATGATTTGTAATCACATATGAACATATGCAATGGATAAATGATCATTTAGATATGTGAATTGGATAAGCACAACGATGAGACTTGTACCATTACATTTTGGACACTTGAACATATATGTAATATTTATGTAGTTGCATGGAAAATTATCTTATATTGTATGCATGTTATAGTATCATAAATAATGGTGTTTTAGGGCTTATTTAAAAGTATAAGGAGCATATAGGGATTAGGAGATGGATGGTGGTGATGAAGAAGTGAAAAAGAGGGACTGAAGGGGAAAAGTGAACTTCCAACCAATGGAAAATGAGACACCATGATTTTGTGTTACAATATGTTTACAAGTGGAAATTTTCAACTTTTAGAATCAAAATAGAAAGGTTAAACATGAAAGGTAGTAGAAGAAAGAGAGAGCTAAGGAAGAAAAAAATAAAAGAAGAAGAAGAAGAAGAAGAAAAAGGAGAGGGAGAAAAATGAGCTACCTGGAAAGAAATCCTAACCTTTTCTAGTCATGGAAAAATAGGTAAGTTAATTTCTCTTCTTCTCACATGAAAGTAATCCCTCATGAAATATTAATCATGCATGGTTAGTAAGAATTATGGAGTATTTGAGGTAGAGCTTATGTATGAAAGCTGAAATTCAAGAGAAATAGAGCTGATTGTGTTAGTTTTGTTGTTAGAGCAGCTTGTTGCACCCACGAATTCATAATCCTAGAAGAGGAATTATGGAAAGTCTAAAATATGAAAGTTATAGCTTTATTCTCTTTTTAGATTCATGTCAAACATTTTTACTTGATTTGGTGTGTGTGAGGAGATATGGCTCCTTCAATAAGGCTGGCTCACAATCAACCAAAATCACTTTAGTCTTTCTATTTTCATATATTTTGATGACCTTATCTTTTGAGTTAGATAAAGTGCAAAACATAAAATTTATAGGTTTATATCCCCTCTAAATACTTGTAAAGCAGTTTTTCTTGATTTGTTGTGTGGAAATAAATATGGCTTATTGATTGTGACTAACCCTAAACTCAATGAAACCTCACCTGTCTTTTAATTCTATTTTCTAAGAATATGATGGACATAGATTAATAATTTGGTGATGTGACAAACTCAAAAGTTGTATATTTATGTCTACATTCCTGTGAAATATTTTTGATAATTTTAACATGGTTGATGAGATATTGTACCTTTATCATGACTGATTATCAACATGTTACAAACCTGCTTACCCTAAGTTTGGTCATTAGTTTTGGTGGCTTTATAGACTGAATTAGACAATGAGTAAAATATGAAAAATCTTTCTTTATGTGTTTTGTAACTTCTGGTAAATCAGTTTTGCTATTGGATTTGTAAAATTTGAGATATATTCAAGAATGTAAGACCTTCTCAGACTAAGATGACGTTGAAACAGGGCAAAATTCAAAAATTCACCACATTTTTTATGTCTTATGTTAACTTGAAATTTGACTATGTTGTATCATTATGTGTCTAGTTTATTTGGGAAAAAAAAATCGAGTCGTTTGGATGAGTATATCTAGAGTTATTATCATGAGAGTGCAATAAGGTCAAGTAGCCATATAAGGAAATTATGCATAAACACAAGGTCCATTTGCATGGATCATGCCATAGTTGCATACCAAGCATTCATAATTATTTTGACATACTTATAACCATGTATGTATCAAAAGTTAGGATCTCAGCACTTTGAGGAAGCCCTAGAGAGAACCAAACCTACCATAAAGGTTGGCCACATCAAACGGTGAGTAAAAATCATAATTAGATTCTAATGTGTATGTGTGATAATTTTATGATATGATTATGTTCTATTACATGTATATGTGATTGAATTGTTACACCTTGCATGTGAATACAAGTTAAGTGAGAATTATATGCTTTTAATGATTACTTGGTATACATTGTGAATGAACACTTGCATATAGAACTAAAATGATGTTGTGACCAGCTTGTCAAACACTTGCAAATCATGTGGAAAAAGGGACCAATGTGTCCTATTGGCACATGTTATTGATCAATTGATTCACCTGTCATATGTTGGCCAACAAAATCAAATGTCACTTGAATCACATCAATTCCCGGGAGCAGTGTTTCCCTTACAAGGTCAAGATAAAAACCAATCTATTAAATTTGCACTTACATAGTCAATTCTTATATTCGTAATGTATCCTAATGATATTTGATTGTTGGTTGTATCATAAGAATCTTACTATTGTTTTTATTCAATAATCATGACTCAACAAATCATAATTATATTTTTCAGATACTGAAGCATAAGGTTTAGATACTTTAGTGCATAGATTTTGCATAGAGACATATGGACCATAGGTCATCGGTTGAATTCTAACTCTCTCTCCTTGTGTCAAGTACATATATCTAGATAGGAACTAGTTTATGGTCACTAGCCTTGAATATTAGTTAACATATATGTATATTAAATGCATGTTGGAATGCATATGTATGATGAATAAACCTTTATGTATATGTATTTTTGGACATGAATGCCATGACTTATAAATGAAAATGGTCGTTACATAGGAACTTATGGTTCCACAGATCTTCAGTGCTTTTCTTGTATTTGTGTTCATGTTTAGAGCTTGTGAATAATGATTTAGTGATACAATCCCCCACTTTGATTTGCACCCTAACCTTATTGATAGTTAGTAGTGCATATGGATGCCTAGCTTTTTATGAGCAATGAGAGTAAAGGTTCATCAACCTTAGGATCTCTTTTGTAATGAGTTTTGCCTTATGCCTTTCAACATGTGACGTCCTATTTACTAATTATTCCTAAAATAGGTGCATTAACATATTCATAAAACATGGAATACTAATGTGACACAATATTATTAAAATCCTCTAATTCTATCCATTATCATTAAATGACCTTATTTTAATTATATATTTGTTTTTACACTGTGTATCTTATTTCGCAACATAGTAACTATTTACAACAAAGTATTCATGGCTAAACAAACTTAAATACTAATTGACTACATACTGGCCCAACCTTTATTAAACTGCTATACAACAACTTCAAAATGTAAATTGGATGCAATCTTAGTCGACTCTTCCTGAAAGAAAATTTAATGAAAAAAAAAATAAGTTTACATACTCAGTAAGTAAATGCATAACGATACTTCAATCTTAAATAATATAAAAACATTTAAATATAAATAACTCATCATCATATCCATGCATGAAATAAAGAGTTTTTACTTTTAAATGCCCGCCTACTATCAAATGTTATTGTCACATAGGCTGCCATAGATTGCTGCCACATAGGTTATAGATGTCACTGCCACAAAGGCTTTCACATTTGGTTGCCACATAGACTATAAATATTGCTGCCACATAGGCTATAAATATTATTACCATACAGGCTATTGAATGTTATTACCACATAAACTATTATAGATTATTGTCACATAGGTTATAGATATCATTGCCACACAGGCTGTCGAATGTTATTGCCACACAAGCTATTATATATTATTGCCATATAGGCTATTGATATCATTCCCACACAGGCTCTCGAATGTTTACCACACAGGCCATAGATATCATTGCCACACAGGCTATCGAATGTCATTGCCACACAGGCTGTTATATATTATTGTCATATAGGCTATAGATATCATTGCCATACAGGCTCTCAAATGTTACTGTCGCACATGCTGTTATATTATTACCATATAAGTTTTAGATATCATTGCCATACAGGCTATCGATGTTATTATCTCACAGACTATTATAGATTATCGCCACACAGGCTATAGATATCATTGCCACACATGCTATCGAATAGTGTTACTTCCCAACAACATCAAGTATTAGTCTTTCAATAAATCAACTATAAATCTAACAAAATTTCAGCAATATAATGCTTAATAACAACACCTATAACTTTGGCAGCTCGTATCACCACATACTCCCATTCTCAAGTTATAATTTATCAATGGCTTATGAAAATAAATAAATCAAGAGCATAACAACCTTTTCATCAATGTATTCCTCAATATCATCACTTCATCAATGTATTCCTCAATATCATCACATTAAACAACATTTCATTACATTGAGTATATGTTCATAGCATTTAACCAATCACTCATATAGTACCATTAGTTATTTACTTACCTCCTCCTTCAAGCTTATTAAGCCGTGAATGGTTGCAGCTTATTCCCACTATTATCTTCAATGCCGCGATGACCTATTTCAATACACCAAATCAATCCATGATGATAAAATAAGATTTTCATCTTGTTATACAAATATGCTATAGTAAAATATCATGAACTTGATAGGTTGTTTTTATAATTATTTTTAACTCACAAATCCAAATGACTGATTCTTTTTTTTTTCAACTAAACTAGACATTTATGGGTACACCATATCCAAAAATTCAGTCCAAAATATACATTGTATAATTTATGGTCAATTTTATGAATTTGCCCTATTTCAATGTCATCTCAGCTTGAGTATGTCTTACATTATTAGATATATATCAAATCTTATAGATCTAATCCCAAAAATGATTTACCAAAAGTTATAGAACACATAAAGGAACATTTTTTTTTATATTTTTTACTCATTGTCTAATTCAGTCTATAAAGTCACCAAAATAAATGACCAATCTCAGGGTGAGCAGGTTTTCAATATTTTGACAATCAGTCATAATAGAGGGAAAATATCTCAACAACCATATTAAATTTGGCAAATATATTTTACAGACATGTCGATAATACATAAATATACAACTTTCAAGTTTTACACATCACCGAATTTAAAATCTATGGCCATCTAATTCTTGGAAAACATAATTAAAAGATTGACGAGGTTTCATCTAGGTACAGGGTCAGTCAGTCAATGAGCCATATCTCTTTCCACACAATATGTCAATCAAAACTACTTTATAAGTATTTAAAGGGGATATAACACTATAAATTTCATGTGTTACACTTTTCCAAAATCAAAACCTAAGGCCATTAAAATATAAGAAAACAGAAAGACTTGGGATATTTCAATTGGTTGTGATCTAGCCCTAATGAAGGAACCATAACTCCTCACACACACCAAATCAAGTAAAAATGTTTCAATATGAATTTATATGGGACATAAAGCTACAACTTTCATACTTTGCACTTTCCTTAATTCTTATTCTAGGGTTATGAAATCATGGGTAGAAAATTTTTCTCTAACAACAAAACCAACACAATTAGCTCTTGTTCTCTTAAATTTCAACTTCCATCCAAGAGTTCAACTTCAAATACTCCATAATTCTCACTAACCATGCATGATTAACATGTCATGAGGAGTTAATTTCATGCGAGAAGAAGATAAATTAGCTTACCTATTTTCCCAAAACCAGAAAACCTTAGGATTCCTGCTTAGGTAGCTCACTCTTCTCCCTCTCCTTCTTCCTCTTCTTCTTTTTCTTCTTCTTCTTCTTCTTCCTTTTTTTCTTCCTTAGATTTCTCTTTCTTCTGCTGTACCTCATGTCTAAGCTCTGTATTTTTATCCTAAAGGGTAAAAAATTCCACTTGTAAACCTATTGTAACAAGACAAAATCATGGTGTTGCATTTCTAATGGTTAGAAGTTCATTTTTCCTCTTTTAGTCCCTCTTATTCACTCATTAAGCACTTCTATCCATCTCCTAATCACTATATGCTTTTTATACTTTTAAATAAGCTCTATAACACCATTATTTATGATTCTATAACATGCACACAACATAAGATAATTTTTCATCAACTATATAAACATTACATATA
>CATIWR010081170.1:2500-48316 GCA_949677035.1 Omphalea diandra
TAACTTAAGCTAAATAATTATTTCAAATTGGGAGGAGGGAGGGGAATAAGTTAAATTATTTGATAAGTTAAATGTTACCACCCCACTAACTACTAATTAATTTTTTTGTGATATATAATTTACATGCTTGATATTGATTTGATTTTGCTTGGAAGATCTATGACATTTATTTGTTTATATTTATTTTTTATTATAGAAGTATTTTTCTACTATTTCTTTTGCATTTTAATTCATGTATATTTAAGACATTTTTTTGGCTATAGATGGATAGAGAACATAATGAAGATAATCACTTGCAAGAAAATGTAGAGAATGTTGATGATGATACATTAGTAAATACTGTTGCTTCTGGTATCATACAAGGCTTTCATTTATGGAAACATGCCATGAGTAATTGGCAACGTCAGAGAATTGAAGTTGTTATACAATTACTTTGTTATATTATGCATCTTGTACACTTTTGAGACATACAAGCTCTAGTTGTGAAGCAGCCCTCGAGGAATATGGTTGCTCAAAGAGACATAACTCGACAGAAATTAATGGCTGATCTTGCTAGAAATGAGAGACCTTGTCAAAATATTATACATATAAGCCCTAATGCATTTACCTTATTATGTGAAAAGTTAAGAAGGATCAATACATTGAAAGATTATAAATGTGCAACAGTTGAAGAGCAAGTAGCCAAATTTCAACATATTTTAGGCCAAAATTTTCATACTCGAGCATTAGGCTTTTACTTCCAAGGCTCTGGGGAGACAATCAATCACCATTTTCATAATGTTTTAAGGTTGTGATAAAGCTAGAAATTGAATTACTTAAATAACCTACTGGAGCTGAAGTTCACCCTCAAATTTTGAATAATAATAAATTTTATCCTTATTTAAAGGTAAGATACATAAGTAGTATGAAATTACATATATTCTTCTAATATAATTAGCATATATACGTATATAGATTATTCCATTTATACATATAAGATTGTGTTGGTGCTATAGATTGGACACATATTCATGTCAAAGTACTAAGGGGGCAAGCTTCTAGATTTCAAGAGAGAAAAGAATGACCAACACAAAATGTCTTAGTCATTTATTCTTTTGATATGAAATTCACTTTTGTGTTGCCCAATTAGGAAGGAACGACATATGATTCCAAAATCCCTGAAAATGCGTTAAGTAGGAAAGATAAACTTATAATTCCTCAGGGTACATGTAAATAATTTGGAATTTACTTTTAGTATGTATGTTACATAACATACATTATTTTATTTATCTCTTTGTTAGGAAAATTTTATCTAGTGGATGCAGGATTCCCTTTACAGAGTGGAATACTAACACCATATAGAAGAGTTCGTTATCACTTAAAAAAGTACTCTAGACATGGTCTTGAGATTGCCAAAGAATTATTCAATCATTGACATGTTTCACTTCACAATGCCATTGAAAAAGCTTTTAGTGTTGTGAAAAAAAGATTTTTTTATTATTGCTAGTGGCACTAAACCTTATTATTCATTGGAAACCATGGATGAAATAATATTAGTATGCTTTATACTCCATAACTTTTTAATGGGTGTAGATCCTAATGAAAAATTAATTGTTGAAGTTGATATGAAACTTCAACAAGCAAAGGATAGTAATTATGTAATTAAGGGTGAAGTAGCCACATATGTTGATTTTAGGTTAGGAGAAATAATAAGAAATAACATAGCACAATTTATGTGGATGGACTATTAATTACCTTTGTAAGTTGACTATTGACATTATGTAACATTTGTAACTTTGAACTTTTAAGCTACAATATTGGATTGTGCATTTGATTATTTTTTTAATTTTATTCGATATGTTTATTATTATATTGAATTTTTTTTTATGTTTGTTTAAATATATTTGATGACAAGTATATATAAGTATTTATAATTTATTACAGATTAAAATTTAAGTTGTACATATTCAAAATGCCAAGGCGAAAAAAATTTTCAGATGGTGCGATACTAATGTAGGTGGAGATAATATGGTTTGGACTCATGAAATGAATGATGTGTTGATAAATGCGATGTTGGATGAAGATCGTAAAAGAAATCAGCCTAACGAAACTTGGAGTACTAAGGCTTTTGACAATATGTTGTAAGTGTTGAAGAATGCATTTGGCTAAACCATTCAAAAAATAAATATTAAAAATAGGATTAAGACATTAAAGAAAACTTTTGGTGCATGCAAAGATTTGTTTCATGGTATTAGTGGATTTGCATGAAATTCCACAACTAAGATGTTTGATTATGAGTTTGATGTTTAGAACCAATTAATTGAGGTAAATATTTTTGTTGTTATAATATATATATATATATATATATATATATATATATATATATATATATATATATAAAATTGTTATATGTTTGTTCCTATATGAGTTTACCACTTGTGTGTTAATTTGTGTATGTACATCTTTTTTTATATTTAGGTAAAACCAGAAGCATATCAGTGGATGCATACTCCAATTCATAATTATGATAAGTTGTATGAATTATATTGTGAGTAAAGAGCAACTAGAGAATATGTAAAAAGTACAAGAGAGAAGGTTCAATATTGGCAAAAAAGTTCTTCTTAAATTGATTTGAATGGTTTACTACATAATTTTATGTCTGATGGTGAGAGAAATTGGGCAAATGACATACATGGTAATTAAGAAGTTCAAGTTCAAGTTTCGTCATCCTTAGAAACAATACCTAAAAGGGCACCGCTGCGGATAGTGCCCAAGTATCCCATACAATGTCAAAAATGACCCGAGTGGCGAGAAGGAAATAAAATTGATGGTGCTATGAGAAGAAAGCTAATAAAAAATTAGTTAGGTAAAGAGGTAATTAAGAGGAGGAGAAAATTGGAAATTCATCCATTTCATTTACTTCTCTTGGATTCTACTCGCCAATCTCTACACTTGGTCATTGTTTTTCATTTGATGACTGCGTAAATGAAAGACCATGAGCCTCAACCATGAGCAAGAAGACCATGAAAGGAGAAAAACATTAATTGGAGATGATGGTACTACAGAAGGACTATTAGCCCTAAACATTGAAACAACAGGAGTTGGTGTTGACATTAAGGATATCTGTATAGATTGCACATTATTGCGATTTTTAGTTCCAGAGGCCACAGAAACAGAGGATGTTGGGAGTCGTATTGTGTGCTAAGGTATTTGATCTTTCATATTGTTGTGACAGGTATATAACCTGTCTTGGTTGATGAAAAATTGATATTGCCTTTGAAATTGCGTGAGCTGTGTACTTATCCTAAGTAATTAGTAGCCTTTATAATGTTTGAGATGGAGTTCGTCATCATGAAATGCTAATTTGGCAATAACAAAGTTGCATAAGTTGAATTGATATTTGATTAGAAGCATGAATATTGATTTGGGTTTTGAATTTGCTCAAGCTATTGACTTATATAAATAAGTGTTGTAATATCAATTATAGTATTTGATTTGATTTTACTAGGCACCCAATGCAAATTTGGGAAGAAACATACATTGATTTATATCAGCAAAACATTATTATTTTATTCAAATCATAAGGCTTAGTTAGATTCTATTAATCTTTAACGTGATGAGCTGATATAAAGATGTCATTACCACAACCGTTTATTGGTTGAAGTAATAATTACTTGTTAGTAATAATGAAAGTTTCATTACATTACTAATGATAGATGAAGGATATGAAGAAAACTGGACCATTTGTGGCAAAAATAACTTAAATTGTATCCATGATTTTGGATTGTTACAGAGAATCTAGCATTACTATATAAAAAACAAAAGGGATGAATAAATGTAGCATTTAGAGACCATCATAAAAACAAAATTGCGATGCACAACATGTAATGGAGAGAAGAAATACTGGCATGAGGTTAGGTAATTGAAATATCTGTCATAACAAAATGAAAATGTAATTATGTGATCAATGTAGATGATGAAGGTAGTATGAAAAACATGTTTTGGGCACATGAAAGATGTAGAGCTGTATATAAAGATTTTGGTGATGTTGTGACCTTTGATGGTACCTATTTATTGAACAGGTACAACATGCCAATTGCTCCCTTTGTGGGTGTGAATCATCATAGGCAATCAATTTTGTTGGGGTGCATAATTATTGGCAATGAGAAAATCTCAACATACACATGGTTGTTTAAAACTTGGTTAGGATGCATGAATTATGTTCCCCTTCCATGTATTATAACTGACCAATGCAAAAGCATTAGCAAGGTGGTTTAAGTTGTTTTCATCGTGGCAAAGCATATATGGTGCTTTTGGCATATCCTAAAAAAATTCTCGAAGAAATTGAAGAACCATCACAAGTATAATGAAATGTATGATGCATTTATGGCTTATGTCTATGACAATTTATAATTTGTTGAATTTAAGGAAGCATGGAATGAGATGATTGAGAAATATCATTTGGAAGGTAATGATTGGTTGAGGACATTGTATAATGATCGCTATCGTCAGGTACTAGTATTTGTGAAATGTAACTTTTGGGCAGAAATGTCATATACACAACGATCTGAGAGCATTAGTGCATTTTTTGACAAATATGTTAATTCAAGAAGTGTGCTTAAGCAATTTGTTAATCTGTATGATTTAGTAATGTGTGATAAAAGTAAAAAGGAAACCAAGGCTGACTTTAAAGTCAATGGATTCTCCCTACCTATATGCTACACAATTTGTTCAAAAGTTGTTTTTTATGGGCATAACAGAAAAAAAAAGAGCCCATTTTAAGGTTTGCTACATTGCTACCCATGAGGACATTTGTTGTAACTGTAGATTGTTCAAATTCAAAGGAATTCTATGCACATATGTTTTTAAAGTGTTGATTTTGCATGATGTCAATGAGGTTCCAAGTAAATATGTTAAAATGCAGTGGCGGAAGGACTTTCATTGAGTGCATAACAAAAAAGGGATTTCAAATGCATGGGAGTGTAGAATGCTGAAATGGTAAGGACAAGAGAATTGAAAAAAATATTTTATAAGGCTATGAATGTTACTGTTGAAAATTATCTGCAATATGAGTTATTACTTCTTCTGTTGAATGAATGGATAGACAATAATTGTAATGATTTTTGAAATAGCTCAATGAGCCTATATGATGAGCGTATTGGACAGGGAGAACAAGTTAGTTGTCATAGCATGGCTACAATTGAGACACCTAAGTTTATGGAAGGCAAAGAATTGAAAGATCCGAAGGTAGCGCATTCAAGAGGAAGGCTGAAACAAAAATGCTTAAAGGGAATAAGGGAGCTTATGTGTAGCAAAAAGTGCACTCGGCTGAAGAAATCCAAAAAAATTGGTGTGAGAGCATCTCAATTTTTAGGAGTAGAAAATGATAACAGCCAAGTACTACTCTGCCTATTGCATTGCAGAGTCTGTAAATTTTGGATGTTGTAAAATGTTGACACGTTCATATTAAGCATGTAGAGATAGTTAATGGTAAACAAGTATGCTATTTTTAATTAAATCCTTTCCCTATGGATTTCTGCAAGTATGTATTAAAAAAATGTTCTAATTTTGTCTGCAAAATATCACAAGAGAAGTTGAAGAGGTAATGACATGATGACTTTGTTTCATTACTAAATATAAGTTGCTTTATATTTAGTTTGTTTTCATCTCATTTGTGTCTGTGTGCTTATATATATATATATATATATATATATATATATCAACTAAACTTTGTTATGGTATTTATCAAGTTATATTGATATGTTGTTTATGTTTTAGGTAGGGGTATCGAACATAAATGTTGTTACAAATGTGGACCACATAGAAGCATCATTGCATGATGCATTGGGATTATTGTGTATTATGCTTATGGATTTGTTGGTATAGATTTATGGGAGGTAGAATGTTGTTGCAAGTGTAAAGTTTGTCATTAGCATATATACGAATTTGATAGGCAATTAAGTGCAATGTGTTGGGACTATATTTTCATATGCAATTTTTTCATAAGCCTACTAGCAAGTAGTTTGAATTTTGGATCATTAGGAGTGATATCCAACCGTCATATCAATCACTAGCGCATTATAATACTAATTTGATGATGTTTGTTTCATGTTTGTCGTATAGATGTAATGGGATATCATAGGTTGTTATTATTTGGAATTTGGTTTGCTTCTGTCATGACATTGGTACATGCTATTTGATTGCAATGGGTACAAATATTTTGCCACATCTTATGTTTGAAAAAGTGGTATATGAAATGTCATTTTTTAAGTGTATAATTTTAGATTTGCATATATATATATATATATATACACACACACACTCTCTTGGAATCGTTAATAATTCAATGAATCACTCGCAATTATTATTTCATACGAAAGTTATATGGTTCTTAGCAAAATCACTTATACACATTGCAAAGTAATAGTTGTACTTACCAACTCTTCCTCAGTTTATAATGGTGGTTGAAGATGAAAATTCTAATGGGGCAACATATGAAGAATTTTAAGAGAACTTTTTGTTTCATTCATTGTCCGTGAAAAAAATGGCTGTTTTTTTTTAAAAATTTTTAGTCTTTTCCTATGTAAACTTGTATTTATATAATTACAAAGTCAATCTCCTGACATGTGTATGGAATGCAATAGTAATACTAAGTCCCGTTTATTGCGAAAAAATAATAAATTTAGCTAAAATCTAGAATTTTTAGTTAAAGTACTTAGTTGGTAACAATGTATGATGGACAACCTGGAACAATAAGCACAAGAAATGGCTTATGAACCTGTAAAATAAAATTAAAAATCCCTCAAAATATTTGTAACATTAAGTTGTTAACAACTGTACCTCAACATGTCCCTCAGTAGTTCAATACCATACTATTCAACTTGAATTGCAGTTAGAAATAATGTTAGAAGGTGTTTGAATTTGACACTTCATGGTCTAAATATGGGAATAACACAATATGTTATACGTTCGTGCCACATAGTTATTAAGTTAGTGAAAGTGAAATGTATCTAAAGTGAACATGATTCTAGAATCCTTCATATTCATTTCACTAAAGTGATGCATAAGCGTTTAAGTATCAATTTAAGCATTAATGAAAAGGGCTTCAAAGGTAATCTTGTGTTTTGGAATAATGTAGGTAATAGGAAAAATTTCTGCTAAACCATCTACTTTGCTCAATCAAGCAATTACCAAATTGGTATAATAATAAAAAAAATTTTAGGTGCTTTTATAACCATATTTGCACAAGGATGGCTTAGTAATCCTTGCTTCTACATCAATCCCATTATTTTTGTCTATAAAAGAGGTGACACTATTTAATTCACTATGCCATAGTGTGTTTTATGTAGACATGTTGCCTCTCCCTATTTTCACTATATCCCTACATAAAATACATTATTACATTGCGTTACAGTGAGAACAATCCCTTACCTCTGAATGAATTGGTAAATAATTGTTGATATGAGTTCCTTGCTTTTGGTGTGCTTCTATTTTTCCATCAAAACTATTAATGCCTTATGCCCATTTTAGTAATAAATTCTCTTAAATATTCATATGAGTAATGGAATTGGGGATAATTATAAATTCTATTGTTATATCATATAAGTAATGGAATTGAGGATGAGTATATATTTTATTGCTATTTTATAATATGGTAAAACATCAAATGAAAAGTCTATATGTCTATATTTATGTTGTATAAGAAGATCTAAAATTCAAAACCTCCAATGGAATGTGTCATGTCTGCAGGTCTTTTGTTTAATGAAAGGCAAAAAAGGGTTAATATTAATATCTTAAACATCTTTGTGTTGACTTCAAAACATTCATTCAAATGTGTATATAATGGCACTTCAAGAGTTGAAGGGTAATATAAATGCATTAAAGCAAATCGCCAGTTGAGCAATATTGAAGATTTATGTGCGATAAGTCTCAATAGCCAGCACTATAAAGGTATTGATTGTATTGAATCATGCCACCTTGCATTTCATTATATAATTACTATAACAAGAAACTTGATAAATTGAATATTCAGATGCTATTCATCAATGACAATCCTCCGATGGCATTTCTAAGTACACTAAATAATATAAGTGAATTCAATGCCAACCTCATCATACCTAGTTGTGAAATTCAGACGAATGAGAACAACTACGATCTTAATTTTAATCAGACTACAAATCACTTTTGCCCTTCACTTATGGTCCATGTTATCCCAAACATTGAAGAATTTAATCATCCTGATGATACAGTCTTCATTGGCAGCACATCTAGTTTGTGCCACTCGTACTTTTTCCATATCAGTGGTAGAACATCTTATATTTTATGCATCATGTATACAAGGATGAAAGAAACTGTAACCACTTTGTAAAATGATAAAGTTTACTATTACAAGGTCAAAAAATGGAACACGCAAAATCAAAATGAATAAGGAGGAAGGCTAAAAGGTTTCCATTTTCCAGAAAACTCCAAATCTGTTGAATATGCATTTGATGGTGCTACAATGTGAGTTGTTGTTGCAGAAGGCATAACTTGATTCACTGTTGAGAATGCCATAATATGATTAAACATAAGCTGGACAAATTTCACATTTGTAGTGGAAGCTGATGCTACGGTTTGCTCCCCTGTCCCAAACTCTTGTTCGTCAGCAACAAGTACGGTTTGAACTAGTACGCGGATTATTGTCATATGCTAACTTACACCACATGCCTTCAAACTTCACATAATGCATTATTTTCAAAGTATCATCATTGAGAACATCAAAGGTTGTGGTGTGATGTCCTTCTTCCTCTAATAAATCAACTCCAACACTTCTTAATATGAGTTATTAGCAAAGGGAAACAAAGGCTATTAGCCCTAGGCACTAAAAAGGGGGGTTGAATTGGTATTTAAATAAAAATTAAAATGAGGGATAAAGAGAGAGTAGAAAAAGACACAAAGATTTATAGTGGTTCGGGTATAAACCAACTCTACGTCCACTCTCCAATTCTCTACAATTGGGTGTTTTACTCACTCAAAATGGTGTTTCTAAGCTTACACCTAACTTTTACACTTTGTGTTTTCAAGGCTCACACAATAACTTTCTTACAAGTGTTTTCTAAGACTAACACTAAAACCTCTCTCAAGTGTTTTCACAAACTCACACTAAAACCTTTCTCAAGTGTTTTTATAGGCACACACTGAAAACCTATTACAATTGGTGTTTAATGCTCACACCAAACAATCACTTAAAGAATATAAAGAATGAATAGTAAATTTGTAAGAGTTTTGTTACAAGTTAATGAATTCTCTTACATTTACATCTGTTTGGTGGAGTATTTATAGCTCATACCCATCAAAGAGACGTTACACTATGAAGCTTATTAAATCTCCAAATTATGTTAGGCAGATTCTGCATTAATTGTATGACAGGCGGGAGTTGCGATTGCTACTGAGGATTTGTAATCGCAACATTCTAATTTCTATACGGGAGCTAAAAATTGCGGCGAAAAACCCATTTGTGTCTAACGGCTAGTCTACGTGTCAGGTCCTTATTAGTCCATCAAGAAAATATAGTCGTTGCTTTCTAACTGCCTACAAACTTCGCGGTCGTAATCATTCCTTGTATAGGGCACAACTTGGGATACAAATTCTTTTGTTTGAAGGAGAATTTTCATTTTCATGAATCGTGATCGCTACCCACAATGTTGCTCTTACGAATTTTGTTCTTTAATGTATACCTGAGACACTTGGCACATTGTTATTGTGGACTTGGTTCCCTCCTTAATCATTGTGAAATTCGAGATCGGATTTGAGATGTGATTGAGACCACAAATTCATATGTGACTTTGACACTCCCATCTTTAGATGAGTCGCGACAAAGATGATGCCTGCAAATTCATCTGGCCTAGTTTCACCCTGTTCTTGAGCTAAGTCGCGGTCACGATTTAGAAGTTACCAACCGCGAATTTGGACGAACTTTGCCTTCTTGAAGATTATGAACTCCATCCAACTTTCACTTAAAAAACTAACTTAATTCTACAACAACACTTAATGGAAACATTAAGATTGATCAATCTCCTTTGTCAATATCAAAAGAGGTCTAAGACTTAGGATTAACCGTTCTAGTTAAACAATCTCCCTTTTTTTTTTTTTTATTTTGACAACTTAGATTGATCCTAAGGGAAAATAATGCATGGATGTGAAGTTGGAGTGGTAATATGATTCAATAAATACTTAAGGTGAAATTTCCTAAGTATGACATTCAATCAATTCAAGTAAAATTTCTAAAAAAAAATCCAAAGTATGATAGTATGACGCTCCCCCTCAACTTATGCTATTATTTTCAAGTTATTTTTTCTCCCCCTTAGACTTAGATTCTTTCTTGTTTCTCTCTCTCCCCCTTTGGCAAGATCAAAAAGAGGGTGCATAAGGGAAAAAACACATGCATAAGAAATAGATAAGTGTCTATAAGGAGCAAAATTAATAGGAATGCAATAAAAGTAAATTCAATGAATCACATAAGACAAAGAATTTTAAAGAAACATATTTTATTCAATTATAAACAAACTGTGGGATCAAAAGTTTTTCATTTAAAAAAAAATACAAGGAAAGAATAAGGAATCCATATTCTATAAAGTTGGAGAGTCATCATCTTCTCCAGAAGTTTCTTCTACCTCTTCATTGTTGGCACCTTCTGCTTTATCTCTTTCCTTAACTTTTTTATTGCCCTTTTTTTTCTTGAGTATCTTCAAATTTAGTATAGTTTGGAAGATGGCAAAGAGGAACATCCAACTTTTCTTGCAAATCCACCATGTCACTATGAAGATGTGAGAGAAATAGGAATCACCACTTCATCATTCTTATCATATTGTCCAATTTTCGGTTAATAGTGGCAAGAGACAGTTAGGATCTGGGTTTTGGTTGAGGGGGAGGGGGGGCTGTTAGGGCTCCTTCTTCAATGATGAGCCTCTTCCTCTTTGAGGCTTGTGATGTTTCCATCTTTTTAACCCTAAAAGCACCTAATGTATAGGCATAGGTATCATGGTGTATGACTTTGGTATTGATGAGGCAAGTGAGGTCAAAAAGTTCAAAAAAGGGAGGAGTTTCTTGGTGAGGAATTTTTCATTTTCCTCATCAAGTGCCCTTACAAAGCGATAGATCGCAGTAATGTGTGAAAGCAAAAGGAATTGGTTTTTGGGTTTGCTACTCACGTGGATCAATTGATCCATAAGATACCTGCCAGTTTGAATAGGTTGGTTTTTGACAAGGTAGAAAAGAAATGCCAAGTCCTTTTGTGATACTTTCTCTTTACCATCATCTCTAGCATTTATGAAAAAGGTGATGATACGATGGAGTATCCAAAGAGGTAGGGTTTTAATGTGTTTGGCTAAGGAAGTTCTGGGGTCGTGTTTAGTTTCAATAGAAATTTTCTATCAGAATTCAAAAAAAAAAAGACATCAATGTCGGAGATAATGAATGAAATGTTTTCTCAGACTTGAAGATTGAAAATGGAGGAAAGTTGTTCAAATGTAATGAAAATTGGATTGCCAAAAGCCCGAAATACTAATATGTATTGTCCCGCTTGAGAATCAACTTTGCGACTCAGTTGGACCGTTCACATGAATTCCCTCACAAATTCTTCGTAACCGGGTTCATCCCAAAAGATGAACTCATTCTAGCCTAAGTTGGAAAGGAATGTACAAATCTTTGCATTGATGCCTAGAATCTCTAATAGAAAAGTAGAAGGAATTTTGTTGGGGAGGATGATATTTGAAGAATTTGCCTTGTAGCACTCTTTCTCCTCCTTGGTGATGCCCTTCATTAAGTGGAATGCAAGGGGTACAGATGGCTAAGACAAAACCTTGCCTTTATTTGCTCTTGAGATCTTCTTAGGTGCCATTGCAGAAAATGATGAGAATTTGAGATTTTAGAGAGTTTTGGAAGGATAAGAGTTTTGGAGTAGGATGAAGTGATGAGAATCACTGTTTAGAGGTTTATATAGCCATTGAAGGGGTGTATAAACAGCTAGAAATGACTAGAATTAGATTTATAAAGAGTTGGAAATGGTTGGCAATCAAATCACTTAATGGCTTGGTAGTTACTCAAATTCATGTCTGCGAATTCAGGGATCACAACTGCAATTTTCGAAAACTGTGAGTAATTTTTCTCGAGAATACGCACTATAACTAGTAAAAATTTGAATTCTTGAGCAAAATTCAAGATGGAGATTGATTCTCGCCACTTCGATTTGATGTTTGACAGCCGACTGATTAGGACTTGTAATTCGTGACCGTGAAGATAAGATAGTGACCGCAAATTATAAGTCAATAAGGATAAGAATGAAAAAAAATAAGTTTTGAAAGAATCAAAATTATGGTATACTTGGAATATGTCATAAACAAAACACAAGACATATAATTAACATTCATACAAGCAATACATGAGATCAAAATTTCATTTTAGGGAGCTTCCATCAAGCATTCTCAATTCTCTTTTAATGAAGTTCAACTTTCTTCATTGAGAGGTTTAGTAAAAATATTTGCAAGTTGATGATTTGTGTCAATGAACTCTAGCATAACATCACCCTTTTGCACATGATCTCTAAGGAAATGATGTTTAATATCTATGTGTTTGCTCCTAGAGTGTTGGATGGGATTCTTAGAAAAATTGATAGCATTAGTGTTATCACATTTAATAGGAATGTGATCAATCACTTTGCCAAAATCCTTTAATTATTGTTTCATCTAAAGGACTTGGGTGCAACAATAACCCGCAATAACATACTCGGCTTTTGTAGTGGATAAGGCAACCGACATTTGCTTTTTGCTAAACCAAGATACTAGGCATTCTATTATAAATTGGGAAGTCCTAAAAGTGCTTATTCTGTCTAATAAACTACCCGCATAATCTGCACCAAATACCCTATGAGACTAAAGGATGAATCCCTAGGATACCATAACCCTAAGTGAATTGTGCCATGCAAATACATAAAAATTCTCTTAACAACATTTAAATGAGACTCTCTAGGAGAGGATTGGAACCTAACACACATACATACACTAAACATGATATCCGACCTAAAAGTAGTAAGATCAAGTAGAGATCCGATCATACTTTGATATCTTTTTTGATCTACTGTCTTACCCAATTCATCTTTGTCTAGCTTGATGGTACCACTCATGGGGGTTTTGGCTACTTTGCAACCATCCATGCCAAATTTCTTCAGTATCTCCCTTATGTATTTGGCTTAGTTGATGAAGAGCCCTTCTTTGGTTTGCTTGATATGTAGACCGAGAAAGAACTTGAGCTTTCCCATCATGCTTATTTCGAATTCCCTAGTCATATACTTAACAAAATCCTCACAAAGAGACTCATTAGTAGCACCAAAAATGATATCATCAATATAAATTTGCACAATTAGTGTATCATGCTTGTTCTTTTTAACAAATAGTGTGGTGTCCACCTTTCCTTTTTTAAAATCATTTTTCAAAAGAAATGAATTAAGCCTTTCATACTAAGCTCTTGGAGCTTGTTTCTATCCATATAAGGCTTTGGTCAATTTAAAAACATGATTGGGAAAACAATGTGACTCAAAATTAGGAGGTTGTTCAACATAGACTTCCTCCTTAATAATTCCATTAAAAAATGCACTCTTTACATCCATTTGAAAAAGCTTAAAATTCATGTGACATGCAAGAGCTAAAAGTATCCTAATGGCTTTTAATCTTGCAACGGTGGAAAAAGTCTCATCATAATCTATGCCTTCCTTTTAGTTGTATCCCTTAGCAACCAATCTAGCTTTATTTCTTATGATAAGAGCTTGCTTATGTGACTTTTTCCTAAACACCCATTTGCAACCTACAATGAAGTGTTTTTTAGGCATAGGGACAAGTTCCCATACCTTGTTTCTCTCAAATTGGTTAAGTTCTTATTGTATAGCAAACACCCAACTCTCATCATCAAGAGCCTTATCAACTGATTTTGGCTCAAGTTAAGAATAAAGGCAAGATTATTATCTAAAAGATGAAGTTGTGATCTAGTACTTAACCCCTTAGAGGTATCACCAATGATCAAGTCCTTGGGGTGATATTTGAAAAACCTCCAATCTTTGGGTAGATCTTGTCTTGGCTCATCTCTTTGTTGATGTTGTGGCTCCTTATCTTCTTTTGATGATTCACCTCATTCCTTGTTTTCGTCCTCTTTTCTTGTAGTGTCTTTCCAATTTCAGCTTTTCAAAGTCACCTACAAGATCATAAACAAAAACACCTTTCCCAAGATCAAGCTTACTAGATTCATAAAAAACAACATTCGTAGACTCTTTAACTACTATTGAACTCTTATTCAAGACTCTATATACCTTGCTAGAGGTAAAATAACCTAAGAATATGCCTTTATTAGTCTTGGAATCAAATTTTTCAAGATTATCCTTAGTATTTGAAATATAACACTTGCACCCAAATACTCTTAAGTATGATATCTTGGGTTTTCTACCATTCTATAGCTCATAAGATGTTTTATTGAGAATGAATCCTTTAAAAACTCTATTTGCAATATAACAGGAAGTATTAATGGCTTCAGTCCAAAAGTAATTCGGTAAAGAATACTCATTGAGCATGGTTCTAGCCATTTCTACTAGTGTTTTATTTTTTCTCTCTACAACACCATTTTGTTATGGTGTTCTAGGAGTTAAAAAATTATGGAAAACTTCATTCTCCGAACAATAAGTTTCAAAAGACTCATTTTGAAATTCCTTTCCATGGTCACTTCTAATAAAATAAATGAAGTAACCCTTTTCATTTTGAACTATTTTTGCAAAACTTTTGAAAGCATCAAAAATATCATTCTTATGAGCTAAAAAGAACATCTAAGTAAACCTAGAGTAATCATCAACTAGGACTGGTGCATAATGCTTTCCATTTAAGCTAGCACTTTTAGTAGGTCCTATTAAGTCCATATGAACTAGTTGAAGAGGTCTAGAAGAACTTATAACATTTTTAGCTTTGTGGGAGGTTTAATGTTGCTTCTCCATTTGACAAGGACCACATGTCTTGTCTTTAGTGAATTTTAGCTTGGGAAGGCCTTCCACGAGCTTTCCTTTAAATAGGCTTTGAAGAAGATTCATGCTTGCATGTCCAAGCCTTCTATGTCATAACCAAGCTTCATTGCTTAAAGACATAAGCCACTTAAAAGATTAGTTAGCTAAATTGTCTAAGTCAATTGAGTAGGTATTGCTTTTCCTTTCATCCTTGAAAATAACCTCATCATCCACTGATATGGTGACTCAGCATTCCCTAATATCAAAGTTGACTTTATTACCTTTGTCACATAATTGACTTACACTTAATAAATTATGCTATAAGCCCCTAACTAATAAAACATTATCAATTAAGGAATAACCATTCTTACCAATGGTTCCAATGCCAATTACCTTACCCTTGGCACTATTACCAAATTCTTTTTTCCTTTAATGTCGTGAATAACTTTTTATTTCCAATCATATGCTTAGAACATCCACTATCCACATGCCAATTGCTTGATTTAATAGTTGCCACACTTCCCTACACAATAAAAATGAGTCACATTTTCTTAGGTACCCAAGCATACTTAGGTCCTAGGAGGTTACAATTTGAAGGGTCCTCTAATTTGAGGTGAGCCTTCCTAATAAAACAATGAATATTAACATGCCCAAATTTCATGCAATAGTGACATTAGATATTAGACTTGAGAGTTTTTCTCCTATGCACAACCTTAGTATGAGTAGAAGTCCTTCTCATACTTTGATTATGTGAGTGCATACATGTGCATGAGTGATGAGAAGTAGTAAAGAATTGTTTATGATTGTGTGTGTGAACATGTTTTTTGTTATACATGTAAAAATGGGTTGCTCTTTGAGTTTTGACTTTTGAGCTTTGGGGAGCCTTCTATTTGCCCTTAAGCTTAGAAGGTTTAGTGCTAGGAGCACTTTTCTTCCCAATTACCTCAACATTTGAGGTTTAAGGTTCTGATCGTCTAACAAATGTAGCATGTGAAAATGAAGAGGCTCCTTTGAAACTTAAACCATGTCTAATCAATGGTAGTCTTTGAGACATAATCAATGTGTCCAAGGCTTCCTTTCTTTTGTGGAACTTAGAGATTGAGCTTCTAAGCTTAATGACTTCTCCTTTTATGGAGTCATTCTCTTTTCTCAATGAAGCCAATGATGAAGATGATATGGAAAGATTTTTCATAGATTTCTTAAGCTCATCATTTGATGCTCTCAATTCGCTTATAAGATCATTGAGAGATTTATAATCATCCTCTAATTTAAGACATTTTTTCTTGTAAGACTTCATTTGTGACTTGTATTTGTCACATCTCATAGTAAGAGCCTTTAGAAGCTTTTCATCTATCTCATCAAAATCATCTAAATCTGAATGAGAGTGGGATGAAGCACTTACCTCATTTGGAGAGTTTTCTTACGCCATGAAGCAAATGTTGGCAACTTCTTCTTCTTCATCTTTACTTGAGCTATCATCCCAAGTGGCTGAAAAACTCTTCTTCTTCTCCTTATCCTATCTCTTCTTCTTCTTTATCTTGGGACAATCGTATTTGATGTGGCCTTGCTTGCCATACTCATAACAAGTGACTTCATTAGTTCTCTCTCTAAGATTAGGAGTTGTCTTCTTGAAGTTTCTTCTTCTAATTAACTCCTTAGTCATTTTTAAGAGCACTGCTAGCTCTTCTTCTTCTTTGTCACTCTTTTCATCACTAGAGGTTGTTTCTACCTCCTTCTCCTTGGTTGAGGATTTGAATGCCAAGGTTCTTCTTTCTTTTTCTGATTTTTCTCCTTGGCCCCTTAATTTATTCATTTGCTCATCCTTTTGTAAGACAAACTCATAAGTTAAGAGTTTGCCTATCAACACATCCCTAGGAACCTCCCAATCTCCGAGTTAGACTCTTGAATGTTGCACACTGTTACACCAAACTTATCTAATGGAAATATTTTAAGGATTTTTGTGTTTACGTTATAGTTGGTGAGAGTTCTTCCGAATTTCTTCATGTTAATGATGATGGATAGGAGTCTATTTGTCATTTCAGTGATGCTTTCATGGTCTTTCATCATGAAGAGCTCTCATTCCATCACATACATCTCCAATCTGCTTGATTTAACAGGTGTTGTGCCCTTATGATAGTTTTCAAAAGTCTTCCAAATGACATGAGCTGTTTGGCTATGTTGCACTCTTCAAATCTCTTCCCTAGAGAGAGAGCTTAGAAAAATGGTCATTGCTCTCTTGTTTTTGCCATTTGACCTTCTGTAAGCTTTAACCCAATTTCCCTTGGAATGAGTTCTTTAATTCTATCCACTACTTTAGAAGGTGGCTTCCATTCTTTGACAAATACATCTAAAGGTCCACTACATCTGTATCAAGATGAATCTCCATCCTATACTTTCAATGAGTATAATCAGATCCATCAAAGTAGGACTTGAGGTGTGAGTGGATTCCCTCTTATGCCATGAACTTTGCTGACCTAATTAAGGCTTATTTGTGAGACTTAGCTTTGATATCACTTGTTGGCCTTAGGCACCAAGAAGGGGGGGAGGGGGGAGTTGAATTGGTGTTTAAATAAAAATTAAAATGAGGGATAAAAAGAGAGTATAAAAAGACACAAAGACTTATAGTGGTTCAGGTATAAACCAACCATACGTCCACTCCCTAATTCTCTGTAATTGAGTGTTTTACTCACTCAAAATGGTGTTTCCAAGCTCACACCTAACTTTTACACTTTGTGTTTTCAAGGCTCACAAAATAACTTTTCTTACAAGTGTTTTCTAAGACTAACACTAAAACCTCTCTCAAGTGTTTTCATACGCTCACACTAAAACCTTTCTCAAGTGTTTTTACAGGCTCACACTGAAACCTATTACAATTGGTGTTTAATGCTCACACCAAATAATCACCTAAAGAATAGAAATAATGAGTAGTAATTTGCAAGAGTTTTGTTACAAGTTAATGAATTCTCTTACATTTACATCTGTTTGGTGCAGCATTTACAACTCATACCCACTAAAGAGACGTTACACTATGAGACGTTACACTATGAAACTCATTAAATCTCTAAATCATGCTAGGCAGATTTTGCATTAATTGCATGATAGGCAGGAGTCGCGATCGTTACTAAGGATTCGCGATTGCGACATTTCAATTTCCATATAGGAGCAAAAAATTGTGGCGAAAATTCTCGTTTGTGTCTAATGGCTAGTCCACGTGTCAGTTCCACATTAGTCCATCAGGAAAATATAATTGTTGCTTTCTAATTGCCTACAAACTTCGCAGTAGCGATCATTCCTTGTATAAGGCGCGACTTGGGATACAAATTCTTCTGTTTAAAGGAGAATTTTCATCTTCATGAATGACGGTCGCTACCCACAATGTCACTCTTTCGAATTTTGTTCTTCAACGGATACCTAGGACACTTGGCACGTTGTGGTTGTGGATTTGGTTCCCTCCTCAATCACTATGAAATTCGTGGTTACGACTGAGACCGGGAATTCGTCTGTGACTTTGACACTCCTATTTTGGATGAGTCGAGGCTGAGATGATGCCGCGAATTCACCTGTCCTAGTTTCACTCTGTTCTCGAGCTAAGTAGCGGTCGCGATTTAGAAGTTACCAACCGTGAATTTGGATGAACTTTGGCTTCTTGAAGATTATGAACTTCATCCAACTTCCACTTGAAAAGCTAACTTAATTTTACAAAACAACACTTAATGGAAACATTAGGATTGATCAATCTCCTTTGTTAAGATCAAAAGAGGTCCAAGACTTAGGATTAATCATCCTAGTCCAACAAAAGCCTTTATTAGCCCCTTTGCTCTACACTACATCCTAAAGTTTGTCAAAGATAATGCATGGCAAAGGAATGTCATCTATGTCATTTAGTCCATGGAACATTTTATATATGAAATATGCATTAGAAATTCTCACCTCATTAGATCTACTTGTTGTGGGCATGACATTAGAACTTAATAAATACACAAGCAAACGTTCCCTAATTTCCAATGCCTTAGTTAACAAATGAGGCCTCCATTGAGGTTTGTCATGATGAACATAATAAATTAAACCAAGTAATATTTATGCCTCTTAAAAGCTAAAGCTCAAATCTAAAATAATATAGTCACCTTGTTGACAAAATTTAGGTCCTATAGTTTGTAATCTCATAACCGTAGTAATAGAATTTGGGGTCACTTCAATTGATTTTCCTTTGACAAATGTCCTTATAATAGGTTGGTAATCATTTTGTTTTCTCAATGTTAGTATACAATTCCTTTGCTAACCGTGGATAATATTCTCCTTTTACTTGTAAAACGCATTCCCATATTAGGACCCTAAACCCATCTACCATTTGAAATTTTGTTCTTTTATGTTTCGTGCAATGGTTTTTTCTACAATCAAAGTTGCATTTTTATGTCCTATATTCCATTGCTTATTCTCATACGATATAAATCTATGGTCATCATATTTTGCAGTGGTTTTCTTAGATTTGCCCTTACTTGTCTGTGGCATTTTATCTAACACTTGGTTAGCGATTTCAGAGCTACAAAGTAGTAACCAAACAAACAACACATATAAATTATATCAACATTGAATCAACCAAACACAATCCCAAATAGACGGTTAACCAAAGATCCGTGTAGATCTTACAACGCTCAAGTACAACCCCATCCAAAAGAAGAAGCATGCCTTAGATTCGACTTTTCTAATTGTACAATCCCCTAAACCCTTACCAGTCGATAAGGAATGCAATGGAGTTTGAGGTACAAAACAATGGTAATGTTGAAATAAGGAATTTACAAGGAATAAAGCAAGGATCGATTTTTTTCGACAGGTTGGGCTGTTGGTTCACTATTGCACATTTACTCTGATATCCACTTGTCGAGCGCATGTCATAAACCTGTCACACGCTTGACAATTGTTGGATCATTTTGAAGACTTGGAAAAATGCTGCGCATGTCACGCATCGGTTCTGAGCCTGTCTATGGCCATACTGTTAACTGACTCTGCAATTGCATTGGGCTGTGAAAGAAATTCATATTAACCTCCATCCTATTGGTTAGGCTGATAATGAAATTACAACAGGTTATGAATAATTAATAGGTTATGAATGAATTATAATATAATTTCAGATATCTCTAGGCCCCTGAGAAATCGCCAATCAAATTTGGTTCTGCATATAATTAACAACCATATGAGCTGCACACTATCAGGGATTCCCTTTCTTCATATATCATTACATGGTAAAAGATATAACCATAGGCAAAATTATCTCTTTGTAAGCCAGTATAGTTCAGTTCGGTAACAGTTATTGCACCAAGTACAGTTGACATTTGTTTTTGCGTATTTTGTACAATCCATATTAGCTTTTGTCCCATTCATTGGAGATATTATCGCAACCCATAACTTTTTTTCGGGTTTTGCAGCAACTAAATCAGATATGCAGCAAGAAATTTCGCATTTCAGTATTCCATATATTTGGTTTCATAATAACTATTCTGCTTCCAGCAATATGTTTTATAATAACGTTCACAATTTTGTAATACTTAGTGTTATTACCCAGTAATTACGGACTGGATAACATATTTTCATATTATATTATTCGTCATTCATTTCTAATATGTTTACCATTTCATTTTTCCTCTCTATGCTTGACACATTCACAGCATTCTTTTGTTCTGATGCTCTTGTTTCAAAATTTTCATTATATTATTCCATACATAATAGAATGAAAATGTGTTATATTTCGTAACGACACCCAAGGTTTAATACACAATGTTTTAACTATCAAAGTCCTCTGTTTCATCGTTTCTCATATCCCCAATATCTTTAACCCCATTTGTTTCAAATATTTTAACTTTAATTTGTTGGTTCATATATTTTTCTTTACATTTCGAAATACTTATTGATGTAACATTTTGTTCGTTGATAAGAACTTCATTATATGTTTCATACCAATTGTTATACTTAGCAAACTCATTATCTCTTCAAACTTGTCATCACGAGGCTGAGCTCATATCCAATTCATATGGCATTTTCTCCATCTTTATATATTGAATCATGCTAATCGAAGCAACAACTGCCTGATATCCACCAAATTATTTCATTTCATTATGCATTGTACTGTGTTTCATCAGATATAACATAACATCACTATGTTTTTCCTTATAACGTCCATTGTTTCATAATAACTATTTATATGACCCACTGTGATTGGACGACAATAGATTTTCATAGTAGCTCATTACACACTGAATCGTAATAAGTGGCAATTTTATCACGCTTCCCCTGCTTGTGTATGACAGACGCTGAACTGTTATATTAGCTTCCTGCTTGTCCTGTTTCATACCTTTCAATAAACTGTTTCATGCATATTTGCATATAAATTGTGTTAAGTCGCATAATAACATGCAAAGTTTCGTAGAAGGCAATATTATAATTCCCAAACACTCCCTCGTTTTGTAACTTGGTACACCCCTGCTATCCTTAACCCCATTCGATAAGAATTTTGTATACTTTCAGTGGAGCTTACATTTTTTTCTACCCATATGCAAGTAGTAATAGAAGGTACCATTTGGTTTTGAGCAATTATTCCATATTTGTTTCATTGGCGACTGCAATCAAAACAGTAGTGTGTTTCATCAACTATGAGCTTTGGTTCAACAATCATCATTGTTGGGCTACAATGTTCGTCTGGATTGAAAATTGTTTCCATGTTACATTGAACAGCCTTGCTTTATAATATGGTGAGCATTTTTCATTGGTGTTTCTATTCATTTTTTGATATTTTCATATTTTTGTTTGTCACACTACATATATAATAAGCAAAGTCGCTTATTTCATAATTATCTATATACCAATTCATATAAAATAGCATTGAAGGTACCCATTTGATTCCCTTATTTCAAATTGTTTTAGAAAGTCATTATGTTTGCAAACAAATCATGTCCATATTCCCAGTTATTCCAGTCATTTGACATCAAGGATGTCAAAATCGAGATTTTACCCTAAAATCGGTAGAGGACCCTAAAATCGAAATCGTAAAATCGGATTGTAAAATCGTAAGATTTTACAACATAATAAAATATCATTTTAAAATATAATTAAACATATATAAAATATAAATAAAATATTTTTTAAATTTAATACACATAATTACATTAAGAAGATTATGTTCATAAAAAGATTCAAGTTCATATCTCATATCATAACATTAAAATACCTAAAATAAATTAGTTCAAATCTATAACACATTTAAATTAATAATGCAAAATATACAAATAAATATTACATAAAATAAAATATAACATTTAAAAAAGTGATCAACATTTTTATTCAAATCAACTCCTTCATCTTCATCAACATAAATATTATTGTTATTTCCATCTCCATCATCTTCAAATTCATTGTCACCAAAAAACTCATTATTAGTATTTCACAAATATTATCATTAATAATGACAAATATTATCACTAATTCAAAAAAAATTTTTTTGTGTAAAACTTTACTTCCCAATAGTAATAAGTAATTTCAATTTTCAGTCATATAGGATTAGTCAATTACAATTCGCAATTAACAATTAATGTATAGTCCCAATAATATAAAATTGAGCAACAAAAAATAGAAAAAAGAGAGAAAATAAAGCATTCCAACAACAAAAAAGGAATAAAAATTAGGGAAAAATATAGGAGAAATAATATAAAAACAAAGGGAGAAAATTAGATAGAAAAATTAAAAAAATAATAATAATGAGTCAACACCCGATTTTACATCCGATTTTACCCGATTTCACCGATTTTAACGAGTCAAAACTCGATTTCACCCGATTTTACCACAAATCCGATTTTATATATGATTAAAATCGTTCACGTGATTTTGACTCGTAAAATCGTACGAGTCAACTCGCGATTTTGACAACTATGCCTATGAGAACATATGTTAGCACTTTTTCAATTTTTGGATTTGACTCTTGTATACCACATACCCTAGCACCAAACTTCTCAAGAGGTAAGGATTTAAGTATTTTAGTGTTTACCTCATGATTGATGAGTATTCCTTTGAATTTCTTCAAGTTTGAGAAGATGGATAAAAGTTTATTCATCATATTGGTGATGCTTTTGTTATCTTTCATGATGAATAGCTCTCATTTTGTCACATACATCTTCAATCTGTTGGATTTCACCAAGGTTGTGCCTTCATGGTAATTCTCCAAAGCTTTCCAAATTTCATGGGTTGTGAGACAATGTTGAACTCTTTCTATTTCTTCCATTGATAAAGAACTAAGAAGGATTGTCATTGCCCTTTTGTTTCTTCCATTTGATCTTCTATTAGCTTTCATCCCTTCTTTCCTTGGGATTAACTCTTCACTTCCATCAACCACCCTAGTAGAAAGCTTTCATTCTTTTGCCACGATATCCCAAAGGTTCACCATATCACTATCCAAATATATCTTCATCCTATACTTTCAATGTGTATAGTTAGATCCATCAAAGTATCGATGGAGATGGGTGTGGATTCCTTCTTGTGTCATATGTCTTTGCTCACTCAATTAAGAGTTTTAATGAGATCTTGGCTCTAATACCACTTATTAGCCCTTGAACACCAAGAAAGGGGTTGAATTGGCGGGATTTTAAAAAAATTGGAGGGAAAAGAATGACTTTGGTGATTGAAAGAGTAGGAGAAAAGACGAACACATAAAGTTTTATAGTGGTTTAGGTGTTAATGAACCCTACGTCCACTTCTCAATTTTTCACAATTAGGTGTTCTACTATCATCAAATGGTATTTCCAAACTCATATCAAACTTATACACTTTGTGTTTTATGGCTCACACACAACCTTACAACTTGTGTTTTAAGGCTCACACAAAAACCTCTCAAGTGTTTTCCTAAATGCTCACACTTAACCTATACAACGGTTTTACAGATAGGTTAACTCTCAAACCTAATAACAATATCAACTTATATACCAAGACTTTAAGGTTGAAATCGCGGTAGAGAACCTCATTTGTATCTAGTAGCTAGTCCACGTGGCATGTTGTTAATGATCTTTTAAGAAAAATAGTCGTTGCATTCATCCAACTAACGAAAAGTCGTGATCGCGATTTAAGTTCTTCTTGGATAGGTCCAGGACCACGAATCCTTTTGTTTGTGAAGGAAAAATTGCTTCAACAATGGTCTCGAAAGCTATTTCACCTTCACAAATATTGATATGTCAACAGTTATCTTGGACACTTGGCAAGCTCTATTTGTGGATTTAGTTCCCTCCAATAAATTATAAAGGTCGCGATCGCAATCTGCAATCCAATTGTCACCATAAATTCAACTGTTTGAATTTCATGTCTTTCTTGGCAAAGTCGCGACTGCGATTTGCTCTACAAATCTGTCTAGTTCAAATTCATCCATTGCTTTGACAATGTTGCAATTGCAACTTAGAGGTGTTTGACCACAAATCAAAATGCCTTTCACAATGCTTGAGATTTAGACTCTCATCCAACTTTTAATACATATCTTAAAAACTGAAAATCATCACTTAAAAATGATGTTAGAACTTAGCAATTTACGTTGTCAAGATCAAAAGAGATTTTTGACCTAGGTTTGACCAACCTAGTCCAACATAAATGATAGACTAATTATTTTTTCAAGTAAAAAATTGCATAAAATATCTTAAATAATAATGATAATAATCATATCATACAAATTATAAAAATAAAAAAATTAAAATTAAGATACATATATATATATATATATATATATATATATATATATATATATATATATATATATATATATATATATACCTTCTATTATAATGGAGATCTTCAAAGAAATATTGGAGGGAAGCTTTAAAGACAAATAATTAAAGTGCATGAAATGATTTTTGCAATATGGGAATGACCTATTCATTCATAATTAGATTTATCTTTTATTTAAGATCTCTTAAGTACACAACACAATTGATATGATCTCTTTTTGCTTCTATTTGGGTTCTCTTAAGTACATAAGATAGTAGATATGGTGTCACTACTTAAACCCTTTTTTATCGAAGATTTCTCAAAAAGTGGCATACAATCCATGCCAATAGTTCACCTAACAACATAAGTAAAGATAGAATATAAAATTTACCATAGTAAAATCTTTTGATTTAGTATCCAAAAAAATCTAATCTTCTTTTAATAACTCTTAAATTATATTAAAAAAATCTATTATCAATTATTACACGATTACATTTTTTTCTCAAAAGCTATTATAAGAAATAATAATATCAAATATATTTTAAGTGCCATTTTAATAGCCATGAGATACGTGGTCTAAATTTGAATATTGTATTAAATTACTAGGCATATATGATTTAGATCCCTTTTAATTACTCCATATCATTATTTCAATTTTATAGCCAACATATGTTTAGTGTTCACCAACTTATTATAGCCAAACCAATCGGTTTATATTAATCAAATTATTCTCTATAAAGTTGAGGATTAATAAAATAATTTGTCAAGTTAGATCATTGCTTCTTCTAATTTGTTCTTATGCTAAGTTAATGACCTATGACTTAATTAATTTTTCATAATTTTACTAATTAAAGCAAGCAGTCTTTCATCCATACATTTGGTATGTAATCAAATCATGTGATGTGGTCCAAATCAATTAACAAATTCAAGCTATCCACTTATCCTTTCAAATTATTCTTTAAACCATGTTGCAATTAGTCGCAAAAGGATGGTAATCAAAGTAATATAATGCACAATAGACTGTACAAATATCATTCCATAGAGATAATGGCAATAAGTACTAGAATGTGATGATTTTACTTTTATCTAGAGATTAAATATTAAAGATGGGATCTAAACTAGTAGTGTAATAAAAGAAGTTAAATTAACAATTAGCTGTGAAAAGACAAAAGCAACTAAGAAAGAAAACCTTATGATAAAATACCTCGGACACTTAATATCACTAAAGGAAAGTCATGAAATCATTAATCAATCAATGTTATGTTGATTAAGAGTTGCAACTATTGATTTTTTTTCTCTAGTTATTTAGGCACCCTCTCAAGATACCACTTAATATGTAGCCATTACTCTATATCTATCTCTTAATGTGAACTAGGAATGCATTACTTCATTAACTCAATCAATCCTTTAAGTGATAACAATAGGTTAAGTGGGTATCTTTACTCGTTAATTAACCTACATGAAATGATTATATATATATTTCAATTTATAATATCTCAATTTATAAATGAAACACAATATATGTAATTGGTGATCAAACAATCACAAGCATTATGATCAAGAATCATTTACTTACAAAAGAAAAAAAATCCTAACTTAGTGATTCAAATCATAAATCAATTGATCATTATCCATGGCTACATCAAAAGCTTCATCTTAATAATGGAAATAAGAAACAAGAGGAGGAAAGATAAAATCTCCCTATGGTTTTGATAGATCTTCTCCACTTCTTTTTCCTTGATTCAATGAATCTTTGGACTCTTGTACTTAATCTCATTTTGAAGCGTGTTTTCCTCTATTTTTCTTCTCTCAAAAACTCCTCTTTCTAATACCAAAAGTTGGCTTTAAATACTCCATCAAAAGACATAATAAAATAGGTAGGAAAGTAGGTCACAGAGCGTCCAATTATCAACTTTGTTTGTTTTGGTCCTAATTCACTCCAAACTTCCTAACACATTTATAATGTAATAGCCATTTTCATTTATTAAGCATGACATTCGTGTCCAAAAATTAATATGTATAAAGGTTAACCCATTATTCATACGCAACTAAATAGGTCTTTAATGTGCACACATGTTAACCCATTTAATGTTGCTAACCATAAATTGATTCCTAACTAGGTATATGTACATGACACAAGGAAAAAGAGAGTCGTAATTCAGTCAATGACATGTGCTCCATGTGTCTATATGCAAAACTTTATGCTCTAAAGTGCCCAAACCATATGTTTTACTATCTGAAAATAACAACTGTGATTTGATGAGTCATGATTCAATGAATAAAAATAATAATTAGACTTTAAAGACATAATAAATAATCAATCATTAAGATGCAATATAAGTACAAGTATTAACTTATGCAATTGCAAATATAATAAATTATTTGATTTTATCATGACCTTGCAAGGCCAACACTGCTTTTCAGAATTTATATGATTTAAGTGACATTTGATTTTGTTAGCTAGCATAAAGCATTTGATTCATTTGATCAATATCATGCACCATAATAGGACATATTGGTCCATTTGCTAAGTGATTTGCAAGTATTTGAGAAGTCGATCATAACATCATTTTAGTTCCAGATGCAAGTGCTCATTAATAATGGTGCACCAAGTAAACACTAAAATCATATAGTTCTCACTTGACTTGTATTCAAATGTAAAAGGTCACAATCCAATCATATGTACACATAATAGAGCCCAAAAAATCATCACACATACACATTAGAATCCAATTATGGCTTTTACTCATCTTTGATGCAACCAACCTTTATGGTAGGTTTGAAACTCTCTCTTGGGCTTTCTTAATTTGTTAATATCCAAAAATTTGATACATATACTACTATAAATATGTCAAAATGAGTTTTCATGCTTTATATGTAACTATGTTCATGTTCCAAGCAAGTCGACCTAGTACTTCTACTTATTATTCATGTATGGCGGCTTGACCATTCTGCACTCTCACTATAACAACTATTGTTATATTTATCCAAATGACTTAATTTTATTTTTTACATAAACTAGACACATAATGATGCAACATATTCAAAATTTTGGTAACCATAAGACCTATAGAAAATATGGTGAATTTTTGAGTTCTTCAATATTTCAATGTGATCATTATCTAAGTAGGTCTTACAATATTAACCATATTGCAAAAATTATTTTCCAATAGTTATGCAACATAAAAAGAAACATTCTTCATGTTTTACACATTATTTAATTCAGATTCTAAGGTTGCCAAAATAAATGGTCAACCTCAAGGTGAGCAGGTTTCAACATGTTAGGAATTAGTCATGATGAAGGAGCAATATCTCCTCACACACAATATATTTGGCAAAACTATTTTACAATAATCTATATGAGATAAAAATATAAAACTTTTAAGCTTTGTTCATCACCTAATTCCCATTATATGGCCATAAAATTCTAAGTAAACCAAATCAATTATGCTACACAGGTTTCATTAGGTTCAAGGTCAGTCATAATAAAAGTAGAATATCTCTTTCCATATAAAAAATTAAGCAAAACTAATATATAGGAATTTAGAAGGGATATGAAAATAAAATTTTAATATTTTGAACTTTGTCTAAATCAGCATATAAAGTCATAAAAAAATCAGTCCTAATGAAGGAGCCATAACTATTCACACACATCATATTAAGAAAAATTATTTTACATGCACTTAGATGAGGCATAAATCTTCAACATTCATATTTTACACTTTCCCTAATTCCTTTTTTAGTGTTATGAAATCATGGGTGCAATAATATGAACAAAACCAACATAATCAACTATTGTTTATCTTAAGTTTCAACTCCCATACACGAGCTTTGCCTATGATTACTCCATGATTCTTAGTAATCATGCATGTTTAACATGTTATGAGAGAGGAATTTCATATGGTAAGAAGATAAAATCTCTTACCCCTTTTGACAAAACTATAAAAGCTTAGGGTTCCTTCTTAGGTAGCTTACTTTTTCTCCCTTTTGTTCTTTTTCTTCTTTCTCTTCTTCTTCTTCTTCTTCCTCTTCTTCCTCTTCTTCTTCTTCTTCTTCCTTTCTTTATTACTCAACTCTCTCTTTCTTCTGATGCTCTTCACATTTTTCCTCTCTTTTTTGCTACTAAATGAAGAGAAATTCAATTTCTATACCTACTTTAAAAGAACAAAATCATGGTGGCTTACTATCATTGGTTGAAAGTTTAATTTTCCTCTTTTAGTCCCTCATCTTTACTCCTCCATTACCTCTATCCATCTACAAATCCCTATATGCTCCTTATACTTCTAATAAGCTCTAAAAAATAATTATTTATGATATTATAACATGGACACAACATATGATAGTTTACCATGCAACTATGCAAAGTTCACATCTTTGTTCAAGTGCCTTAAATGCAATGGTGTAAGTGTCATCACCATGTTTATCAAATGCACATATCTAAATGATCACTTATGCAATGCATATGTTCATATGGGATTAAAAATCATTTATGCCATAGATGTGTTCATGTGAGAAAGCCATTGAATGTGGATAAGGATGTTTCATTTTCTTTCCCACTTATAAAAAATTTTATCCTCAAAATTCAATACTTATAAACAAATATGGATATTATCATTTCATATTATCTTAAGTCTTTCATATGACCTTTTATTATGAGTAGTTTCTCCATAACACCTTAACTAAAGGAATTTCTTAATTTCATAACTATTTTGTCTCATAACCAATGATTTTTTATTCTTTAACATAACTTATATCATTTGCAATTGTTTTTGTTGGGTCCCTAAGTATTTGTATAGGATCAGATAGATAATTTTTTAGCATACTCACATGAAATACATCATGAATCTAAGACATCTTTAGTGGTAGTGCTAACCGATAATCCAATAGACTGATTCTTTATAGGATCTCATATGATCATATGTATTGAGTACTCATTTTCCCTTCTTACCAAATCAAATTATTCATTTCCATGGTGAAACTCAAAGAAACACTTTCTTTCCCACCTCATATTCCATTTCTCTTATATGTTGGTCTGCATAGCTACTTGACTTGTCTTATGCTGCTTTATGTTTGCCCTTGATTACTTTCACCTTGTCCTTTGTACTAGTTTTGGCCCTTATAAAACACACATCACTTATTCATCCTGATAGATAGGACTTTGACATTTTCTTCCATATAGTTCTTTATATGGTGCAATTTGTATACTACTATGAATGATTATTATAAGCAAATTCAATCAAGGCAATATATTCATCCCATGCACCTTTGAACTCTATCATAGAAGCTCAAAGTATGCCTTTGAGTGTTTGAGTTATCTTTTATGATTGTCTATTTATATAAGGATGAAAAGCAATATTGAAACTCAACTTTGTACCCAAAGCCTATTACAAACTGATGCAAAATCGAGATGTACATCATGGATTTGTATGTGATACAATAGACACTAGAATGCCATATAACCTGACAATTTCATCCATATATTTCTTGGTCGAGTACTTAAGTGAACTTCCCCATTGAATAGGCAAAAATTGGGTTGACTTAATTAGTATATCAATGATTACCTATATAGCATCATTCTTTTTTAGAGTCCTCAAAAATCCATATACAAAGTCCATGGTTATTCTTTCCCATTTTCAAGTCAAAATCGTCAATGGCTTTAATTTTTCAATTAGTGCTTAATGTTCTATTTTGATCTACTGATAAGTCAAACATTTTGAAATAATGACTACCACTTTTTTCTTCGTTTTAGGCCACAAAAAATGAGATCATAAGGTACTATACATTTTTGTTATTTTTGGATGCATGGCATATGAAACATTATGTTCTTCTTCTAGGATTTATCTTTACAAGTTATTAACATTAGGCTCTCAAATACGAGATCCTAACATCAAGGCATCATTTTAAATATCAAAGTCAATATGTCTCCTTATTTACTTTTCCAATAATTTTATGTAACTTTGAATCCTTGTCATATGCTTCTTTAATTCAATCATGCAATATTTGTCACGCTTGAAAAGTAGCAATCAATACTCCATTCTTTTGCATATTTAGTTCTACATTAATAGTTTGTAGCTGAACTAAATAAGATGGTGGAGACATATGTAAATGAGCTAAACTACCTTTTGATTTCTTGTTCAAACCATCTGCTACCACATTTGACTTCCTTGGCTGATACTCAATGGTGTAAGCATAATCTTTTAGCAATTCTAACCACCATCTCTAGCTCATGTTTAATTCTTTCAAGCTTAATAAATACTTCAAGCTCTTGTCATTTGTAAATATTTGAAAAGTTTCTCCATACAAGTAATGCTTTCATATTTTTAAATCAAACACAATTGTAGCAAGTTCTAGGTCATGAACTAGATAAGATAATTTATAAGGCTTTAGTTATCTAGGTGCATATGTAATTAACTTACCATGTTGCATTAAAACGTATACCAAACCTTGATAAGAGGCATCACTATAAACTATAAATCCTCTATTACATATAAGAATGGTTAACACTATAGTAGATGTCAATCTATTTTTTAATTCATCAAAACTCTCCTGACATGCTTCATACCACTGAAATGCTATATTTTTTTGAAGTAACTTAGTTGAAGGAGCATCTATAAGTGAAAAGTCATCAACAAATTGATGATAATACCCAGCTAGTCTTAAGAAACTTCAGACTTTTGTAACACTCTTTGATTACTATTGCTTCAATTTTGTTTATATCCACTTCTATGCCCTTTTAAGAAACTAAATATCCCAAAAATACTAGATGTTAATCTATAATTCACTTACTTAATTTAGCAAACAACTGCTTTTCTCTTAAAATTTGTAATATAATTTTCAAATGTTATTCATGCTCCTTTTTGCTTCTTGAATACACCAATATGTCATTAATGAACATAACTACAAATTTTTCTATGGCTAAAACACTTTGTTCATAAGAGCCATGAACGTAGTTGGTGCATTAGTTAAACCAAATGATATCATCAAAAATGCATAATGCATAATGCCCATACCTAGTTTGAAAGGTAGTCTTTGATGCATTTGGGTTTGAAATTATAAGTTAATATTAACTGAATTTGAATTGAATTTTAGAAAACTTTCATGCTCCTTACAACTGGTCAAACATATCATCTATTCTAGGCAAAGGATATTTATTCTTCATTGTAACCCTTTAATTGCCTATAATTAACACACAACCTCATTGTTCCATCTTTCTTTTTAACAAATAACATTGGAACACCCTAAGGTTGCATAATAGGTTTGACGAACCCATTTTCAAGTATTTATTGCAATTGAGTCTTCAATTCTCTCAACTCTATTAGAGTCATCCTATAAGGTGGAATGGATATCAATGTTATTCTTAGAACTAACTCAGTCATTAATTTCATCTCCTTATAAAGTGGCCAATTGGGTAAGTAAAATAGAAATGCATCTATAAACTCCTTTACCACTAAAATGTTCTTAAGTAATTCATTTGTAAATCTTATGTCTTTTACATGTGCCAAATAATCCTCAAAACCACTTTTGATCATGTGAAAAGCCTTGATAGACGAAACTAGACATGTAGAAATAATTTGTCTTTTCCTTTATAACACAAACCTTATTTGTTTTAGAGATTCTAAAATAACTTTTTTTGCCAAACAATTAACTATTATATGATATTTTGTCAATCAATCCATACCCAATATGTGACACCCCCTTTACTAATCATTTAAAATTTTCTCTTATCTATCCATTCTCATAAAAAAACATGGTTTCAAATTTTTTTTCCTATCTTTTTCTGTTACGTCTCTTGTTTACAACATAGTAACTATTTACAACAAAATATATATGGCTAAACTAGCTAAAATTCTAATAAATTGCATACTGGCCTAACCTCTCTTAGACTGCTAGACAGCAACTTCGAAATGTAACTAGACGCAATCTTTAGTCTACTCATCCTGAAATAAGATTTCATGCAAAAGAGTGAGCTTGCATACTCAGTAAGTAAATGCATAACGATACTTCAATCTCAAATAACATAACAACATTTAAACATAAATAACTCATCATCATATCTATGTACGAAATAAATAGTTTTTTTTCTCTTAAATGCCACATATGCTATCAAAGGTTATTGCCACAAATAACATAACAACATTTAAACATAAATAACTCATCATCATATCCATATACAAAATAAAGAGTTTTTCCTATCAAATGCCACATAGACTGTCAAAGGTTATTGCCACACATGCTATCATAAATTGCTGCCACATAGGCTATAGATATCACTGCCACAAAGGTTGTCAAAGGTTATTGCCACACATGCTGTCATAAATTGCTGCCACAGAGGCTTTCATTTTTAGTTGCCACATAGGCTATAAATGTTGTTGCTATATAGGCTATAGATCTCATTGCCACACACAGGCTATCGAATGTTGTTGCCACACAGAGGCTACCAAATGTTATCACCATACTGGCTATCAAATGTTATTGCCATACTGGCTACGAAATATTATTGTCACATAGGCTATCAAATGTTATCACCACACAGGCTATCAAATGTTATCGCCACACAAGCTATTAAATGTTATCGCCACACACACTATCAAATGTTATTGCCACACAAGCTATCAAATGTTTTATCGCCATACAGGCTATCAATGTTATCGGCACACACGCTATCAAATGTTATCACTACACAGGCTGTTATATATTATTGCCACATAGGCTATCAAATGTTATCGTCATACAGGCTATCAAATGTTATCGCCACATAGGTTATCAAACGTTATCACCACACAGACTATCAAATGTTATTACCATACAGAATATCAAACGTTATGGCCACATAGGCTATCAAACGTTATGGCCACACAGGCTATCAAATGTTATCGCCATATAGGTTGTTATATATATTATTGCCACACAGGCTAGAGATATCATTGCCACACAGGCTATCGAATAGTTTTACTTCCCAATAACATCAAGTATTAACCTTTCAACCAATCAACTATAAATCTAACAAAATTTTAGCAATATAATGACTAATAATAACACCAATAACTTTGGAAGCTCATATCACCACATACTCCCATACTCAAGTCATAATTTATCAACATCTCATGAAAATAAATAAAACAAGAGTATAATAATCTTTCATCTATGTATGCCATAATATCATCACATTAAATAACATTTCATTCCATTGAGTATAAGTTCATGGCATTTAACCAATCACACATATAATACCATTAGCTATTTACTTACCTCATTCTTCAAGCTAATTTAGTCGTGAATGGTTTTGGCTTATTCCCACTATTATCCTCAATCCCTCAAGGGCCTATTTCAATACACCAAATCAATCCATGATGATAAAGTAAGATTTTCATCTTGTTATGCAACTATTGCATGATTCATGCAAGTGGCCTAGCGTTTATGCATATTTTCCTTATATGGCAACCTAAGCTTGCTATACTCTCATAGCAATAACTGTAGATATACTCATCCAAATTACTTTATTCTTTTTTTCAAATAAACTGGACACATAATGATATAACATATTCAAATTTTGAGCCAATATCAGACACACATAAAATGTGGTGAATTTTTGCCCTGTTATAATCTCATCTCAATTCGAATAGGTCTTACACTCTTGGGTGTATCTCAAATTGTACCAATCTAGTTGTAATAATAATCTACCACCCATTACAAAACATATAAAGGAACGTTTTTCATGTTTTACTCATTGTCTAATCCAGTCTATAAAGTCACCAAAATAAATGACCAAATCTCAGGGTGAGCAGGTTTGTAACATGTTGACAAATAGTCATGATAAAGGGATAATATCTCAACAACCATGCTGGATTTGGCAACAATACTTCACAGACATGTATATCATACATAAATATACAACTTTCAAGTTTGGACCATCATTAAATTCTGAATCTATGGCTATCAAATTCTTGGAAAATAGAATTAAATGAAATGTGAGGTTTGATCCCAGTACAAGGTCAGTCTAAATCAATGAACCATATCTCTTTCCACATGACAATCAAGCAAAACTAATTTACAAGTATTTAGAGGGAATATAAAGCTACAAGTTTCATATTTTGAACTTTATCAAAATTAGAATATAAGGTCATCAAAATATAAGAAAACTGAAGACTGAGATCATCTTGATTTGTAAGTGACCCAGTCCTACTAAAGGAGCCATATCTCATCACACACACAAAATCAAGCAAAATTGTTTCATATGCATTTATAGGAGACATAAAGATAAAACTTTCATATATTGAACTTTCCCCAATTCTATTTCTAGGGTTATGAAATAGTGGGTGTAAAATTCTGGTCTAACAGCAAAACCAACAGAATAAGCTCTTGTTCTCTTAGATTACAACTTCCATCCAAGAGTTCTACCTCAATTACTCCATAATTCTCACTAATCATGCATGATTAACATGTCATGAGAGGTTAATTTTAGTTGAGAATAAGATAAATTAACTTACCTAATGTCCCAAAATCAAAAAACCTTATGATTCTTTCTTAGGTAGCTCACTCTTCTCCCTCTTCTTCTTCTTCTTCTTCTTCTTCTTCTTCTTCTTCTTCTTCTTCTTTGTTTCTTTGTTTCTTTCTTTGCTCTCCTTCTTCTGTTGCATTTTGCCCTTATCTCTTCTGTTACCAGACCCTAATAGTAGAAAATTATAATTTGTATTCTTATTTTAATAAGACAAAAGATTGGGGGCTTGTTCTTATTGGTTGAAAGTTAAAAGTTTTGCTTTTAGTCCCTCTTCTTCACTACTTAAGCACCTTCATCCTTCTCCTAATCCCTAGATGCTCCTTATACTTTTAATTAGGCTCTAAAATGTCATTATTTATGATACTATAATATGCACACAACATAAGATAATTTTCCATGTAACCATACAAACATTGCATATATGTTCAAGTGTCCCAAATGTAATGGTGCAAGTGTCAACGTTGTGTTTCTCCAATTCAGATGCCTAAAAAAAAATCATTTACCACATGCATATATTCAAATATAACATAATTAAAATGCATTTGATTAGGGTTGAGGATGTTACAATTCTCCCCCACTTATAGAAATTTTGTCCTCAAAATTTTACTTACTAGAACTTTATAATTGATATGGATATTTTTGTCTATGTTTATCAATATACCGTTTTTGCCTTTCTTGAGCAACTTGCAAACATCTTCTAACTACTTGGATTTTGGCCACTACCTCTCTTGTACCATTTTGGGGCTTTCTAACTGTCTCATCCCTTCAACATCCTAACAAATTGGATTTCTACATTTCCTGCCAAATAAAGCTTCATATGGTGCCATGCCAGTGCTAGAGTGATATCTATAATTATATGTAAATTCCATCAATGGCAATTGATCATCCCAATTGCCTTTGAATTCTAACACACAAGCTCGCATCATATCCTCTAATGTCTGAATAGTCTCCTCTAATTGACCATCAGTCTGTGGGTGAAAAGTAGTGCTAAGGTTCAGACGAGTACCCAAAGCTGTTTGTAAGCTATTCCAAAAATGTGAAGTGAATCGAGGATCTCTATCTGACACAATAAAAATAGGAATGCCATGTAATCTCATAATCTCAGCAACATATATTTTAGTCAGTCTATAAAGTGAATCTATTTGTCGTATAGGCAGATTTTATGAGTCTACCTACAATCACCCAAACAACATTTTTTTTGAATCTCGAATAAAGAATTATGGCACCTACCTATTTGACAATGCTTATGTGAATTTATTAACCAAACTATTCACCTACATGTGCTCTATACTCTTTTTTGACATTTGTGTGTATGCAATCTAAAGAAATCTTTTAGGAAGCGATGAAAAAATCGTCTGTCCTTTAATGTCTATTATGAAGCTTCTATAAATAACTCGATCCTCTCACTCCTTCGTCACTAAGCAAACTACTCTTTTGAAACCCTTGTCAACTTTTTTTTTTCTTCCTTCATCATTCCTCCATATTCTTTCCTCTCTATCTCGCCTTTAACCCTCCTAGAAATGGCGAACAAACACCTTGACCTGAACCTTGAAACCAATAAGGAAAGGTTGGACCTAACCCTTTGTCTTGGACATAACAAAGGGAAAAGAGTAAGAAAAAAGGCACCCCATGTAACATCCCTATCCCTATTCATTGGCATTATCACATGAATATACTCATTGCATAAATGATATGAAATCACATATGAGCATATGCACTGTATCAAATGATATGAAATCGTACATAAACAAATGCATAGGATAAATAATCATTTAGACATGTGAATTGTAAAAACACGATAATGACAATTGCACCATTGCATTTGGGATGCTTGAACATATATGCAGTGTTTGCATAGTTATATGACAAATTATTTCATGTTGTGTGCTTATTGTAGCATTATAAATAATGGTGTTTAAGAGCTCATCTAAAAGTATAAAGAGCATCTAGAAATTAGAGAATAGACGAAGGTGATGAAGGAATGATGAAAAGGGACTAAAAGCAAAACTATTTAACTTTTAACCAATAGGAACAAGCCACCAATCTTTTGTCCTATTAGAGTAAGAATACAAATTATAATTATCTACCATTATGGGCTGGTAAGAGAGGAGATAAGGTCAAAATGCACCAGATGAAATAGAGAGAGAGCTAAGGAAGAAAGAAAGAAAGGAAGAAAGGAAGAAGTGTGGGCTGCCTAAGGTTTTCCAATTATGGGACAATAGGTAAGTAATTTATCTTCTTTTCAACTAAAATTAACCTCTTATGACATGTTAATCATGCATGGTTAGTGAGAATTATGGAGTAATTGAGGTAGAGCTCTTGGATGGAAGTTGTAATCCAAGAGAACAAGAGCTGATTTTGTTGATTTTGCTATTAGAGCAGAATTTTTCACCCATGATTTCATAACCCTAGAAGAGGAATTGGGGAAAGTGCAAAACATGAAAGTTGTAGCCATATGTCTCATATAAATTTAAATGAAATAGGTTTACTTGATTATGTGAGTGTGAAGAGATATGGCTCCTTCATTAGGACTGATTCAAAAATGAACCGAGATTATCTCAATCTTCTGTTTTGTTATATTTTGATGACTTTATATTCTGATTTTGACAGAGTGTAAAACATGAAACTTATAGGGTTATATTCCCTCTAAATACCTATTAAGCAGTTTTATTAATTTTCTATATGGAAAGAGATATGGCTCACTAATTGGGACTGACTCTATACTCGGGTGACACACCACCTTTCTTTTAATTCGGTTTTCTAAGAATTTGATGACCATAAACTCATAATTTGATGATGGTCCAAACTTGAAAGTTGTATATTTATGTCTGATATACATTCCTGTGAAATGTTGTTCCCAAATCCAGTATGGTTGCTGAGATATTGTCTCTTTATCATGACTGGTTGTCAATATGTTATGATCCTACTTGCCCAGAGATTGGTCTTTTGTTTTGGTGATCTTATAGACTGAACTGGATAATGAGTAAAACATGAAAAATGTTCATTTATACATTTTGTAACTGATGGTAGAATATTATTACAATTGGACTAGTACAATTTGAGATATGCCCAATAATGTAGGACCTACTCAGACTGAGATGACATTGCAACAGAGCAGAACTTAAAAATTCACCACATTTTATGTGTATCTGATATTAGCCTGAAATTTGAATATGTTGTCCCATTATATGTATAGTTTTCTTGAAAAGAAGAATCAAGTCATTTGGATAAGTATATTTGGAGTTATTTTTATGGCCGTGTAGCAAGCTCAGGCTACCATATAAGGAAAATATGTATAAACATTAGGTACACTTGCATGGATCATAACATAACTGCATACCAAGCATTCATAATCATTTTGACATACTTATAACCATGTATGTATCAAATTCTAAGATCTCAAAACTTTGAAGAAGCCTTACCATAAAGGTTGGTCACATCAAAAGGTGAGTAAAAACCATGATTGGATTCAATGGGTGTATGTGATAATTGTATGATATGATTATGTTCTATTACATGTATGATTGAATTGTTACATGTTACATGAAAATATAAGTCAAGTGAGAATGATTGAATTGTTACATGTTACATGGGAATACAAGTCCAAGTGAGGATTAAATGCTCTTAACGATTAGTTGGCATATCATTTGTGAATAAGCATTTGCATATGGAACTAAAAGGAGCGTTGTGACTGACTTCTCAAACACTTGCAAATTATAGGAAGATGGACCAATGGGTCCCAAATCATATGCTACATGAATCACATGAATATGAGCAATGTTTGCTTTTCTCGGTCACGGCAAAAACAAAGCTATTGCATTTGCACTTGCATAGTCAATTGTTATACTTGTAATGCATCTTGATGATATTTGATTATAGATTATGCCATGAGAATTTGATTATTGTTTTTATTCATTGTGTCACGACTCACCAAATCGCAATTATTTTTTAGATACTGAAGCATAGACTTTGGACATTTTGGTACATAAAGTTTTGCATAGAGACACATGGGACACAGGTCGTCGGTTGAATTCCAACTCTCTCTCCTTACGTCATGTACATACATTTGATAGGAACTAGTTATGGTCACTGGTCCTGATATTAGTTAACACATGTGTACATTAAATACATATGGGATTATATATGTATGATGAATAAACCATAATGTGTATGCATTTCTGGATATGAAATGCCACGATTTGCAACTGAAGACGATAGTTACAATTGGTGGTATCAGAGGATTCAAGCACATGCAGGGCAGACATGCAAATCTCAGTGTGTATTACATTGCAGGGCCGATAGGCAAATCCCAGATGTTGAGTGTTCTGACAGGTACCAGCTGTAGCCACGTTTGACATTACAATTTGTGGTATCAAAAGCTGATTTACAAATGAGAACAATGGATGTCACAGTTATTAGTTTGACAAATGAATTTAGATGTTACAGTTTTGGTATCAGAGAGGGCTCAAGCATATGCGGGGCAGACGTGCAAATCCCGGTGTGTATGAAATCGCGGGGTCGACGGTCAAATCCCAGATGTTGAGTGCTCTGATAGGTACCGATTGTAACATTACAGATTATGGTAGCAAAAAAAAAAAAAAGCTAACATTCAGTGGTATCAATGGTTGTTACATTTATTGGTAAACGCAATTGGTCTTTACATTTATTGGTATCAGAGCAAATATGAATATGGTCATTACACCCCAGCCAAAAAAGAAACGAAAGATTATAAAAGAAAAAGAGGATGAAAGTACAGGAAGGTCAGTAGAAGACCAGCTTGCTCTATTAGAACAAAAGCTTGAAGAAATTAAAAAGGAAATAAAACTGCACTATGACATTCTTACTGCCAAAATAGATAATCATTTTATCTATGCTTCTTAAGTTCTTTACCTTCAATAAATGAGAAGTGTAGAATGTTCGAAACAAATACATTCTACTCTGCAGTAAATCTCTCAGTCCCTCTAAAGAGTTGCTCCTGAATCTTGCGTCCTCTCTTTCTCGACATTTCCATCACCATCCAAGTCAAAAAGACCACCACCCCCTTAGATGTTGTTTCCTTTTTATGTGTGTGCCTTTATTTTATAATATATATATATATATATATATATATGTCACTTTTTATTTTCCCCATTGCATTTTCTTGATTGAATGAACCTCTGGAAACATATTCTAAAATTGGTAGTCAAAATAAGTTAAAAATTTCAAGTATTTTAAGCTTCAGAAAGCTAACGGTCGACCTACTTAGTGTTAGCAGTCAACTGGATACAAAAATCCTTAATCCTGTAGCTACCAGTCGACCTCTAAGCTCAAAATGGTCGAACCGTTGTTATTCTTGAGTAAACAAATTTTTAAAAAATAACGGCTAGTTTTCAAAGAACAAGTTTTTTTTTTTTCAAATTTCCCCTACGAATCTTTTACAAGGTTTTCTATACATATCAACCTCTGGGAACGTCAAAACAACAAGAAAAACATTTGATTGCATATCATATCATCATTCTTGCCAATCAATTCTTTGCTAGAGCTTCATTTGTATGTTTATTATGTTTGGAGAGAAACGTTCAATCTTTCCAACTTATCAGAAGTTGTTTCACAAGTATAGATAAAAGGGTGTGAAAAGACCAAAATGCCCAAATAAAGCATTTTAACCTTTCAGAAGCTTTGCTTTCAACATTTTATTACTTTCTTCAATACACATTAAATAAAAAATCTAGAAATTTAACATACATCTATAAAGCATTATCATGCCATTTAAATGTACATAAACGCACATATTGAACAAACATAAGCAATAACTTCAACACAGGGCCGTTATGTAACTATCCAACCCTTCTTTCCTTCCTTCCTTCTTTCCTTCAAGATACTTCAAATACCAAATTTAGGCATCTAAAATACTTCATCAATATGTCATTTGATCACACACAAATGTATCTTACATACCTCAATAGCCATCGAAGATCTTGCACCTAACTTAGCTTATACCTTAGTTTTCATCATTCTTCTTCATTTCTTTTAACATATCCCCTAACATAACTTCTTTCCATCTAAAATATTAACATATTATTTATTATTAAACCTCTAATTCTATCATTCATTCATGTTAATTATTCATCATTTTTTACATATACATACTTATGCGTTATAACTTTCACTTACTTCCTCCTCATGACTTAACCTCTTTCACCTTCATATCTTTTAGTCATCCTTTTTAACTCTCATCATATCTTAATTAATCATCATTATAACATTAAAATTATGACTTATTGCTTCACTGAATTATTTGAATTACACTTTGTCTTCATTGTTAATTATAATACTCTAGCATTCTAGTATTATTTTGAAGAATTTTTTTAATCACCCAATTCATCCCTCTTTCTTGGGTGCTAGCCATAACTTGCTGTCAACATACTCACGTGCGTGAACAGACTCAACAGACTCATTTCAAACCTCTGGGCTAGTATAAACTCTATCAGGTGCATCCATACTCCTCTAAGTTAATGCATGTAAGATTAACATAATGCAAATATCATATTTATCACATTCATATTACACATGTCTCCATAATTATTTACCCGCTCTGATACCACTAAAATGTGACACCCCCTTTACTAATCATTTAAATTTCTCTCTTACCTCTCCATTGTCGTAAAAAAAACATGGTTCTAAATTATTTTTTCCTATTTTTTCTGCTATGTCTCTTGTTCACAACATAGTAACTATTTACAACAAAGTATACATGGCTAAACCAGTTAAAATACTAATAGACTGCATACTAGCCCAACTTCTCTTAGATTGCTAGATAACAACTTCGAAATGTAATTAGACGCAGTCTTTAGTCTACTTTTCCTGAAATAAGATTTCATGCAAAAGAGTGAGCTTGCATACTCAGTAAGTAAATGCATAACGATACTTCAATCTCAAATAACATAACAACATTTAAACATAAATAACTCATCATCACATCCATGTATTAAATAAAGAGTTTTTCCTCTTAAATGCCATATAGGCTATCAAAGGTTATCGCCACAAATAACATAACAACATTTAAACATAAATAACTCATCATCATATCCATGTATGAAATAAAAAGTTTTTCCTCTTAAATGCCACATAAGTTGTCAAAGGTTTTTGCCACACATGCTGTCATAAATTGCTGCCACATAGACTATATATATCACTGCCACAAAGGCTTTTATTTATAGTTGCCACATAGGCTATAAATATTATTGTCACACAGGCTATAGATTTCATTGCCACACAGGCTATCGAATGTCATTGCCACACATAGGCTATCAAATGTTATTGTCATACAGACTATCAAATGTTATCACGACACAGGCTACCAAATGTTATCTCCACACAGGCTACCTAATGTTATCGCGACACAGGCTATCAAATATTATCGCCACACAGGCTATCAAATGTTATCACCACATACGCTATCAAATGTTATCGCCACACACGCTATCAAATGTTATCGCCACACACGCTATCAAATGTTTTATCGCCACATAGTCTATCAAATGTTATTGCCATACAGGCTATCAAATTATCGCCACACAGGCTATCAAATGTTATCACCATAAAGGCTATCAAAAGTTATCGCCACACAGGCTACCAAATGTTATCGCCACATAGGCTACCAAATGTTATCACCAGAATGGCTATCAAATGTTATGGCCACATAGGCTATCAAATGCTATGGCCACATAGGCTATCAAATGTTATGGCCACATAGGTTATCAAATGTTATGGCCACACGGACTATCAAATGTTATCGCCTCACTGGCTGTTATATATATTATTGCCACATAGGCTATCAAATGTTATGGCCACACGGGCTATCAAATGTTATCGCCTCACAGGCTGTTATATATATTATTGCCACATAGCCTATCAAATGTTACTGCCACACAAGCTATTAAATGTTATTGCCACACATGTTGTTATATATATTATTGCCACACAACCTGTTCTATATATCATTGTCGCATAGGCTATTATATATTATTGCCACTAGGCTAAAGATATCATTGCCACACAGGTTATCGAATAGTTTTATTTCCCAACAACATCAAGTATTTGCCTTTCAACCGATCAACTATAAATCTAAGAAAATTTTAGTAATATAATGACTAATAATAACACTCGTAACTTTGAAAACTCATATCACCACATACTCCCATTCTCAAGTCATAATTTATCAACATCTCATGAAAATAAGTAAATTAAGAATATAACAATCTTTCATCTATGTATGCCATAATATCATCACATTAAACAACATTTCATTCCATTGAGTATAAGTTCATGGCATTTAACCAATCACACATATAGTACCATTAGCTATTTACTTACCTCCTCCTTCAAGCTTATTTAGCTGTGGATGGTCCCTGCTTATTCCAACTATTATCCTTAATGTCTCGAGGACCTATTTCAATACACCAAATTAATCCATGATGATAAAATAAGATTTTCATCTTGTTATGCAACTATGGTATGATTCATGCAAGTGGACCTAGTGTTTATGCATATTTTCCTTATATGGAAACCTGAGCTTCCTATACTTTCACAACAATAACTCTAGATATACTCATCTAAATTACTTGATTCTTTTTTTCAAATAAATTGGACACAGTGATATAACATATTCAATTTTTGAGCCAATATCTGACATAAAAAAATGTGGTGAATTTTTGAATTTTTGCCCTATTGCAATGTCATCTCAATCTAAGTAGGTCTAACATTCTTAGGTGTATCTCAAATTGTACCAATCCAGTTGTAATAATAATCTACCATCCATTACAAAACATATAAAGGAACATTTTTCATGTTTTACTCGTTGTCTAATTTAGTTTATAAAGTCACCAAAACAAAGGGCCAAATCTCAGGGTGAGCAGGTTTGTAACATGTTGACAAACAGTCATGATGAAGTGACAATATCTCAACAACCATGCTGGATTTGGCAATAATATTTCACAGAAATGTATATCAGGAATAATATACAACTTTCAAGTTTGGATCATCATCAAATTCTAGATCTATGGCCATCAAATTCTTGGAAAATAGAATTAGAAGAAATGTGAGGTTTCATCCCAGTACAGGGTCAGTCCCAATCAATGAGCCATATTTCTTTCCACACATAAAATCAATCAAAACTAATTTATAGGTATTTATAGGCAATATAAAGCTACAAGTTTCATATTTTTCACTTTGTCAAAATCAAAATATAAGGCCATCAAAATATAAGAAAACTGAAGACTGAGATCATCTCGGTTCGTATATGTCCCAACCCTACCAAGGAAGCCATATCTCATCACACACACAAAATCAAGTAAAACCGTTTGATATGCATTTATATGAGACATAAAGCTACAACTTTGATACATTAAACTTTCCCTAATTCTATATATAGGGTTATGAAATTATGGGTACAAAATTCTGCTCTAGCAGCAAAACTAACAGAATCAGCTCTTGTTCTCTTGGATTACAACTTCCATCCAAAGTTCTACCTCAATTACTCCATAATTCTCACTAACCATGCATGATTAACATGTCATGAGAGGCTAATTTCAATTGAGAAGAAGATAAATTAACTTACTTAATGTCCCAAAATTAGAAAACCTTATGATTCTTTCTTAGGTAACTCACTCTTCTCCCTTCTTCTTCTTCTTCTTATTCTTCTTCTTCTTCTTCTTCTTCTTTTTTCTTTCTTTCTTTCTTTCTTTCTTTCTATCTTTGCTCTCCTTTTTCTGTTGTATTTCACATTTATCTCTTCTCTTACCAGACCCTAATGGTAAAGAATTATAATTTGTATTCTTATTTTAATAAGATAAAAGATTGGGGGCTTGTTCTTATTGGTTGAAAGTTAAAAGTTTTACTTTTAGTCCCTCTTCTTCGCTCCTTAACCACTTTCATCCATGTCCTAGTTCTAGATGCTCCTTATACTTTTAATTAAGCTCTAAAACACCATTATTTATGATATTATAACATGCACACAACATAAGATAATTTGCCATGCAACCATACAAACACTGTATATATGTTCAAGTGTCCCAAATGTAATGGTGCAAGTGTCATCATTGTGTTTCTCCAATTCACATGCCTAAAAAAAATCATTTATGCCATGCATATATTCAAATATAACATAATTGAAATGCATATGATTTGGGTTAAGGATGTTACACAATATCACATCAAATTCATGATGCGGCAAGAACACTAGATTAACATTTAACTTAGTGTCATCAATGTGAATAAGACAATCATAACATACTTTATCCATAATCATCACATCTCTCAAAGGAACACTCATACATAAGGTAAAACATGTAACATCCACATCCCTATTCATTGGCATTATCACATGAATATATTCATTGCACAAATAATATGAAATCTCACATGAACATATGCACAAGATAAATAATCATTTAGATATGTGAATTGTAAAAACACAACAATGACAATGGCACTGTTGCATTTGGGATACTTGAACATATATGCAGTGTTTGCATAGTTATATGACAAATTATTTCATGTTGTGTGCTTATTATAGCATCATAAATAATGGTGTTTTAGAGCTTAATTAAAAGTATAA
>CATIWR010081173.1:0-41608 GCA_949677035.1 Omphalea diandra
AAAACAATTTGCCATACAACTATACAAACACTACATATATGTTCAAGTGTCCCCAAATGCAATGGTGCTTCTAAATGATTATTTATCTAATGCATATGCTCATGTGATAATGCTAATGAATGTGGCTAGGGATGTTACAATGAGGGTCTTGCTAGCATAGTAAATGGGCTAAAAATGTTTGTATTTCTGATGTCTACTAATTATGCCTACTACAAAATCACTTGCATCACACATTAGTTCAAAAGGAATAGTCCAATTCGAAGCTACCATGATTAGAGCAATGATCAATTTGTTCTTAAGAATGTTAAATGCTTATAAACATTATTGAGTAAAAACAAAAGGCACATCTTTTTCAAGCAACTTAGTTAAAGGCCTAGCAATCTTAAAAAGTCCTTAATGAACCTTTTATAAAACCCGACATGCCTTAAAAAACTCCTAATTGCCTTAACTTAAGTCGGGGGTGGCAACTTTAAAATACTTTCAATTTTTGCTCTATCTACCTCAATCCCCCTATATGAAATTTTGTGCCTAAAAATTATACCCTCTTGCACCATAAAATGAGACTTTTCCCAATTTAACACCAAATTGGTCTCCTCACAACATTTAAGCACTCTTTCTAAATTTTGAAGGTATAGATCAAATGAGTCACCAAAAATAGAGAAATCATCCATGAATACTTCCATAATATTTTTCACAAGTTCATTAAAAATTGGAATCATGCATCAATGAAAAGAAGCGGGTGCATTACACAATCCAAAAGGCATTTGTCGATAAGCAAACGTACCATATGGACACGTAAATGTCATCTTTTCTTAGTCCTCCAGAGCAATAGGAATTTGAGAGTAACCAAATAGAGCATCTAAAAAGCAATAGTAAATATGCTTAGATAGTTGCTATAGCATTTGATCTATGAAAGGTAAAGGAAAATAATCTTTCCATGTGGTATCATTCAACTTTTAGTAGTCAATGCATATTCTTCACCCGATGATGGTTATTGTGGGAATCAACTCATTCTTCTCATTTGGAACAACCGTCACTCTTCATTTTTTTTGGTATTTCATGCATAGAGCTCGCCTATGAACTATCAGAAATAGGGTAAATCACCTATGAACTGTCAGAAATAGGGTAAATCACTCCATTATTAAGTAATTTAATTACCTCAACTTTTACAATTTCTTTTATGTTAGGATTTAATCTCCTTTGTGGTTACACAACTGGTTTAAAGTCATCGTATATGAGAATCTTGTGTGTATAGAAAGATGGACTAATTCCTTTTATGTTTGAGATCTTCCAAGCGATTGCCTAGTTGTGTTCTTTAAGTACAATTAAAAGTTTCTCTTTTTGCTCCTCTTCCATATCAGATACTATAATCACTGGGAGTTTTGCATCTTTTCCTAAGAATGCATACTCTAAGTGCTCAGGTAATTTCTTCAAATTTAACGTAGGTGGATCTTCAATGGATGGTTTTAATTTGTGCTCTTTACTTCTATCAATCTCCTCAAATGCTTTCTCCCTTATTATTGGTTTGTTAGCTTTTAGATATGCTGCTTGCTCACTTCTCACCCCTTCCTTTTTGCTTATATCCTGACCTTGAATAGGACAATGCTTTAACGAATCTTGTGAGATAATTGTTTGCATATAATATGAAATAACACAATCCATATAACCAATAAAATAACAAGTGTCATCTTGATTAAGTGAGTGTTTAAAAGCAGTAGAAATTTTAAAGGCCACTTTTTCATCTCCAACCCTTAAAGTTAATTTACCCACATTAATAACAATTAAAGCTCTACTTGTAGTAAAAAATGGTCGACCCACAATTAATGAAACTTCAACATCGACATCCATATCATGTATGACAAAATTAGTTGAAAAAATAAATTTGTCTACCTTCATCAACACATTCTCAATGATACCTATAGGGTATTTAATTGATTTATAATCTAATTGAATGCTCATTTTAGTTGGTTTAGGCTCTTTTAATCTTAACTTAGCAAATAATTTATAAGGCGTTAGGTTTATGCTTGCCCCTAGATCAACTAAAGCTCTATCAATTGTCAAATCATTAATAAGATAGGGGATAGTAAAACTCCCTATATCCTTGAGCTTTTGAGGTAGCTTGTTTTGCAAGATGGCTGAACATTCCTCACTAAGAATCACTGTAGATAACTCCTCAAGTATGTTCTTGTTGGATAGGAGTTCTTTAAAAAAGTTTGCATAATTGGGCATCGATGAAAGAGCTTCAACAAATGGTAAGTTAATGTGGAGTTGCTTCAAGAGTTTAAGAAACTTACCATAATGTTCATCTAAGTTATCTTTCTCAAGTCTCGTAGGATATGGAATAGTAGGTTTGAATTCCTTAACCGACTTATGACATGCATCACCTTGGTCTCGGGTCTCCGCCACACTTTTTTCCTTGACTTGAGCTTTAGGTCCAGCTTGTAGTTCTTTTTTGCTCCTAAGGGTGATTGCATTCATGTGTTCCTTAGGATTTGTCTCTGTATTACTAGGCAAACTACCTTCTGGCCTTTTTGAAATCATTTTAGCAAGATGTCCAATTTAATTCTCTAAATTATGAAGGGAAGCTTCTTAATTTCTCAACATTGTTTCATGATTCTTTAACGTGGCATCTTGAGCTTGGAGTCGAGCATCGAAAGCTTGGATGAATTTGGTTGTTAGCTCTTCCAAATTTGATTTCTTCTTTTAGGGTGGTTGTTATTATTGTTATTACCCTGGTGGAGGATTATTCCTTTTATTGCCCTTGGTTCTCCCATAACAATTTTGGGTGGTTTCTCCATCCTGGATTATAGGCGTTACTATAGGGGTTATTTTGTGATCTTGGAATGTTCCCCATATAGTCCATTTACTCTTATTGCATTCCAAGCATATTAGGACAATCTTGACTTTTATATCTCATTCCACACAAGTCACATTGCAACACTTGACCCATTTGTGGTGCTAAAACAAATCCATCAACCTTCCTATTCAAAGCTTCAACTTGACTTGCCAAAGTACTGACTGAATCAAGATTATACATACCAGTAGGCTTCTTACTCTTTGAATTTGTTTGCCACTGATATCTGTTCATTGCCATATCCTCAATTAATGCTTGAGCTCTATTTAGTGTCTTATTATTGATAAAACCCCCTACCATTGCATTTATCATTTGATGAGTCATTTAATTTAATCCGCAATCAAATGTTTGAATTTGAACCCAAGTGTCCAACCCATATTGTGGGCACTTCTTCAACAAATCCTTTAATTATTCCCATGTCTCATAAAGTGACTCAAAATCATATTGAATAAATGATGAGATATCATTCCTTAATCTTGCTAACTTAACAGGTGGAGAATACTTCGACAAGAACTTCTCTGTCATCTAGTTACATGTAGTAATATAACCATTAGGAAGTGAGTTCAACCACCATTTGGCTTTTCCTCTTAATGAAAATGGGAATAACCTTAAATAAATGACATCATCCATAGCTCTTTATCTTGAAAGTGTCCCATATTTCCAAGAAATCAGCTAGAGAGGACTTGGGATGCTCATCTCACAAACCATCAAAATGTACTGACTGCTACACCATTTGAATGATATTTGGCTTGATTTCATAATTATTGGCTGTAACAACAAAAATCACTGTGCTTGTTCCAACATCTGTCATAGTGGGTTTATGTAGTCAAACATAGTCATTTGATGATCTACCATGATGGCTATCTCATGATTATACTCAATCTATGCTTTTTGTCTTAAATTTTGATGAAAAGTTCTCTATATTTCAAGATCATCTGGTTCTAGCTCAGTTGTGTTGTTTCGAGTCATACACCGCTAAAGTCCATGAAAGGAGTAAAAACTACAATAAAACTAAAACAATAAGGGTAAAATGAGACAGAATAAAAATTACGAAAAATAAAAATTGGCTAAATTAATAGATATAAAATGTTCATAATATTTTAGTCCTCGACAATAACACTAAAAACTTGATAGGATCTGAGGCCAACACCTATAGATCGAATAGGCAAGTGCACCTATCGAGTATAGTATAGCGTACGAGTATCGAGTGTCAATCCCTCAAAGACTAAAAGTACTCGTATTAGCTATTTTTCTATTATTTAACCGAAAAATTTAAGTGATTTAATTAACTAATTAAAAACTAAAATAAATTAATTCGACAAATGAGAATAATTAAAATATAAAATAGATAGAAAAAGTGACCAAAATGACAAACGACACTCAAGCATTGAATCCCTCTAAGACTTGTTAAGAAATTGATTTTTCGATAATACAATCTAATTGAATGTTTATGGAACCATGAAAATTACTTTAGTATGTTAAAGTCCTTCTAAAGATCATTAACATCTAATTTTAGGTTGATTAATTAGAATCTCTTCCTAATTAAAATCGCTAAAATTGCATTATAGTTCCCTGAATTTCACTATTAGGTTTGACCCTAATCCAGAAGATCTATGTTATCCTATCTATAAGGGTACATGCAACTCCTTTTAATTGTGCTAAATCTATTTAATAATTAGATTTCTTAATCTAAGTTAAAGAACTGTAAAACAATAATTAATATTTCAGATATATCAATGCAAGGAGATAAAGAGCAAACACAATTAAATTCCATAAAATAATGAAAAATTCTATTATCTAAAGAAAATCACAATTGAAAACTCATCTTAGGGTTCATCATACCCAAGCGCCTAACTAATTTAGTTAACAATGGAATTACTAGCTGACATCAAAATAAAAAGAAAATAAAATAGAAAAGTTTTCATGATAAAACCTTTGTATTGTTCAATTCTATTCAAGCTTGATGGTTGACCAATAATTCTTCTCTTGTGGACATCTTATTCTTCAGAAAAAAAAAATAAAACAAAGAAAAAACTCTGTCTATAAAATAATAATCCCCTTAAACAAAAACTTTGTCCCTATTTATAACATCATATCTCCTTCAAAATAGCAATAATTAGGAATTTTCACCAATTAGAAATCCTCCACCAATTAAGAAAAAATATAATAAACTATCTTATTTTGAATAAGACCATGTTAAACTTCTAATATTCCATGGACTCTTCCTTTTAGTCTGCACATCTTTCCAATTTAAATGAGGAGTGGCCTCAAATTTTGTCTGGAAAATATCAAAATTGATCCTTGAACTTTTGAAATTGTACAATTTCACCTAGAAAACTTTCATAATTCATCGATAAGCTTCAATTTTTAGGATTTCCTATAAAATCACGAAATACAAGCCAAAAGGAGACATTATCTAGTATTTTTCTCCAAATTAAACTCAATTAACAATAAAACTAGCCCTAAAAAGTACTAAAAATAAAGAACTATCATTTGCAATTATTGGACAGGCCGGTCACAACATCCTTTTAGTTCCATAAGCAAGTGTTCATTCACAATGATATGCCATGTAATTATTAAGATAATATAATTCTCACATGACTGGTATTTGTATGTAAAATGTCATAATTCAATTGCATATACACCTAATAGAAAATAAGCATACCATAAAATCATCATGTATACATATTAGAATCCAATTATAGCTTTTACTCATCTTTGATGCGACTAACCTTTATGGTAGGTTTTGACCTCTCTCTTGGGCTACCTTAATGTGTTGAGATCCTATCATTTGAGACACATAACATTATAAAATGTCAAAATGAGTTTGCATACATGGTATGTAACTATAGCCATGTTCCATGCAAATAGGCCTAGTATTTAAGCTTCTCATTCTTATATTGTAGCTTGACCTTGTAGCACTGTCACAACAATAACTCTTGATATACTTATCCCAATGACTTGATTCTTTTTTTTTTTCAACATAAAATAGACACATAATGATAATAATAAAAAAAAAGTTTTAAAAATTTAGGTCAATATAAGACTCATAGAAAATATGGTGAATTTTTCAATTATACCTTATTTCAATGTGATCTCAATCTAATCATATCTTACAATCTTGAGGATATCTCAAATTATACAAAAACAATTGCAAATTGCTTTACCACCAATTATAAACCACATAACAAAACATTTTTTTCTATTTTACACATTCTCTAATTTAGTCTATAAGGTTACCAAAATAAATGGCCAATTTCAAGGTGAGCAAGTTTCAATATATTAAGAATTAGTCACAATGAAGAAGTAATATCTCATCAACCACTATATATTTGGCAAAACCATTTTATAGCCATTTATATTAGACATAAATTTACTAATTTCAAATTTGTCACATTACCAAATTCTCATTCTATAGCCATCAAATTCTTGAATAACATAACTAGGAGATTTAACATGTTTAATCAAATTAAAAGTCCATCACAATCAAAGAGTAATATCACTTTCCACATAAAAAATTAAGAAAAATTGTTTTACATAATTTTATAAGGGATATAAACCTAAAAATTTCATATTTTACAATTTATCTAGATATGCACATAAAAACATAAAAACATATGAAAGCAGCCAGACTACAGAGATTTCGATAGGTTTTGAACCAACCCTATTGAAGGAGCCATATATGCTCTCACACACCAAATTAAGAAAAACTATTTTACAAGAATTTAGATGGGGCATAAAGTGACAAATTTCATAGCTTACACTTTTCCTAATTCTTCCTCTAGGGTTATGAAATCATTAGTGTAAAAATATACTCTAACAACTAAACTAATACAATCAGCACTTAGTTCTCTTGAGCTTAAACTTCTATACCTGAGCTCCACCTCAAATGTTCAATAATTCTTACTAATTGTGCATATTTAACATGTCATGAGGGATGAATTTCATGTGGGAAACTTGTTCCTAAAACTAAAAATGCTTAGGGTTTCTTCCTAGCTAGCTTACTTTTCATTCTCTTATTTTTCTCCTTCATCATCATCATCCTCTTTTTCTTCTTTCTTTCTTTCTTTCTAACTCTCTTCCTTTTTATGCACTCCTTCACATTTTTCCTCTTAAACATAATTTAAAGAAAGAAAAATTTAATTTGTATACCCACTCTAATAAGATAAATCATGGTGTCTCATCAATGTTGGTTGAAAGTTTAGTATTCCTCTTTAGTCCCTCTTCTTCACTCTTTCATCACCTCCATTGATCTAGTAATCCTTATATGCTCTTTATACTTTTAAATAAACTCTAAAATGCCATTATTTATGATATTATAACATGCACACATCATAAGATAATTTGCCATGCACCTATATAAACATCACATCTACATTTAAATGTCCCAAATGCAATGGTACAAGTGTTATTGTCATGCTTATCAAATTCATATATCTAAATGATCATTTATCCAATGCATATGTTCATGTGGGATTATAAATTATTTTTGTAATAAATATGTTCATGTGAGAATGCTAATGAATGAGCATTGAGATGTTACATTTCTACCTCTCTTATAAAGAATTATGTGCTCAAAATTCAATACCTATAAACAAATATGGATATTGTCATTCCATGTTCTCTTCAGTTTCCCATGTAGCCTCTTCTTATAAGTGGTTTCTTTATAATACCTTAACTAAAGGGATTCTCAATTTCATAACTGTTTTGTCTTATAACCAATGATTTTCACTAGTTCTTTAGTAAAACTTAAATCATCTACAATTGTTATAGTTGGATCCCTAAGTATATGTGTAGGATCATATCAATACTTTCTAAGCATACTCACATGAAATATATCATGAATCTAACCCATCTCCAGTGGTAGTGCTAGATGTAAGCTAGTAGACTGATTCATTATACAATCTTATATGGCCCTATGTATCGAGGACTCAATTTCCCCTTTTTACCAAGTCAATTACTCCTTTGCATGATGAAACATAAAGGAACACTTTGTCTTCCACCTCATATTCCATTTCTTTTCTATGTTGGTCTACATAGCTTTTTTGCCTATCTTATGCTGCTTTAAGTTTGCTCTTGATTACCTTCACCTTATCTATAGTGTCTTGCACTAGTTCTGGCCCTTTTAAAACATGCATCCCTCATTCATCCTAATAGATAGGACTTTGGCATTTTCTTTCATATAGTGCTTCATATGATGCCATCTGTATACTGTTATGATAATGATTATTATAAGCAAATTCAATCAAAGCAATATATTCATCCCATACACCTTTGAACTATATCATATAAGTTCAATGCATCTCTTCAAGTGTCTGAATTTTCCTTTTTAATTTTCAATCGATATGAGGATGAAAAGTAGTACTAAAACTCAACTTGGCACCATAAGCATAATGTAAACTGACAAAAAATTATAATGTAAATCATGGACCTATATTTCATACAATGGACATTGGAATGCCATGTAATCTAACAATTTCATCCACATATTTATTGGTTAAGTGCTTAAGTGAACTGCCCCCATCGAATAGCCAAAAAATGAGCTGACATAGTTAGTTGATCAATGATCACCCATATAGCATCATTATTTTTCAATGTTTTTGGTAATCCATTTACAAAATCCATGGTTATTGTTTCCCATTTTCATACCAAAATCGTCAATGGTTTTAATTTTTCAGCCGATGCTTGATGTTTTATTTTGATATGCTAACAAGTCAAATATGTTGAAACATTGGTTGTTGCATCTTTCTTCATTTTAGGCCATAAAAAATGAGATTTTAGGGTATTATACAATTTCGTCACTCTCTAATGTATGTCATATGGAGCATTATGTGCTTATTGTAGGATTTATCTTTGTAAGTTATTAACATTAAGAAAACAAATAGAATATCCCAACATCAAGACATCATTTTCAATATCAAAATCAACATGTCTTCCATATACCATTTCAATCATTCTATGTAACTTTGGATCCTTACCTTTTGCTTTTTTAATTTGATCATGCAACATTAGCCTTACTTGGAAAGTAGCAACCAATACTCCATTCTTTTGTATGTTTAGTTCCATATTCATAGTCTGTTACTGAACTAAATAAGACAATGTAAATACCTATACATGAGCTACACTACTTGATTTTCAACTCAAAGCATTAATAACCACATTTGCCTTTCCTAGGTGACACTCAATGGTGCAATCATAACATTTTAACAGTTATAACCATCACTTTTGTCTCATGTTTAATTCTTTTTAGCTCATTAAATACTTTAAGCTTTTGTGATCTGAAAGTATATAAAAAGTTTCTCCATACAAGTAATGCCTTTGTATTTTCAAAGCAAACATAATGACTTAAAGTTCTAGGTCATGCATTGAGTAAGATAATTCATAAAGCTTCAATTGTCTAGATACATATGCAATTACCTTACTATGTTGCATTAAAACATATCCTAAACCTTAATGATAGGCATCACTGTAAGCTACAAATCCTCTATTGCCTATAGGAATGGCTAAAACTTGAGTAGATATCAATCTTTCTTTAATTCATCAAAACTTTCTTAACATGCTTAAGACCATTACAATGCTATATTTTTTCAAAGTAACTTAGTCAAAGGAGTTGCTATAAGTGAAAAGCCTTCAACAAATCAAGGATACTACCCAGCTAGTCCTGGGAATGTTCAAACTTCTGCAACACTCTTTGGGGTTTCCCATTTTACTATTGCTTCAATTTTGTTTGCATCCACCTTTATGCCCTTTTTAGAAACTCCATGTCTTAAAAACACTACATGGTCAATCTAGAACTCACACTTCTTTAATTTAGCAAATAACTATTTTTCTCTCAAATTTTGTAACACGATCCTCAAATATAGTTATGCTTCTTTTTGCTCCTTGAATACACTAATATGATGTCATCAATAAACACAATTAAAAATTTTTCTAAGTAAGGCCAAAACACTTTGTTCATAAAAAGGCAATAAATACAACTGGTGTATTAGTCAAACTAAATGGCATCACAAAAAATTCATAATTCCTATAATTGGTTCTTAAAGAAACCTTCTATACATCTAGGTTTGAAAATTTGAGTTGATAATAACCTAATTTCAAGTAAAATTTAGAAAGCACATGTGCTCCTTGTAACTATTCAAACAAATCATCTATCTATGGTAAAGGATATTTATTCTTCACAGTAACTCGATTCAACTGCCTATAATTAATACACAACCTCATTATCCCATCTTTGTTTTTAACAAATAAAACTGAAGCACCACAAGATGGCACACTAGGTTTGATGAATCCCTTTTCAAGTAGTTATAGTAATTGGATCTTCAATTCTCTCAACTCAGCTGGAGCCATCCTATAAGGTGGAATGGATATCGGTGTTGTTTTTGGGACTAACTCAATTGTGAGTTATATCTCCTTATTAGGTGGCAGACTGGGTAAGTTACCTGGAAATACATTTGGAAACTCATTTACCATTAAAATATTCTCAAGTAATTCATTTGTGAACCTTGTGTCTACCACATGTGCCAAATAAGTCTCACAACCACCTTTAATCATATGAAAATCCTTATTAGCAGAAACTTGACATGTAAGTATGATCTGCCTTTCCCTTTAAAACACAACCCTTATATGATTTAGAGATTCCATAATAACTTCCTTAGTAAAATAATTCACTATTGGATGATATTTGGATAACCAGTTTATACCTAGTGTCATATCAAATTCATAGAGTCGCAACAGTACTATATTGGCATTCAATTCAATGTCGTCAATGCAAATCACACAATCATCACATCTCCTAATTAAGTACTGGCACATAGATTAAAACCTAAAAGCTGATGCTAACTACATAATTGGGATGCCATGTTTAATGCAATGAATGAATTTGTAGAGTTAGGATTAATTAAAACAACAATTTCTAGATCATGGAAAAAATTTTTACTAATGATAACTTTTGGAGCAATAACGGCTTCTTACTAATCATGGTAAATACTCTTGCCTTTGTCTTGGGTCTAAAACTCTGACCTTCTAATCTATTCATACCTTGGCAAATTATGTTTGTTATACCTATGCCTTTGCTAAATGATACTCTAGCTTCATTTACTTTTGAAACTTCAACTATGGATTCTTATGTAACTTTACCTCTACCCCCTTTTCACATGTTAGATCCGTCAGGACAATCTTTAAGTATATGATTAAAAGATCGACAGATGTAGCACCCACCAATTAGTTTCCTACATTCACCCATATGTTGCCTAACATAATATACACATAAGGGTTATTGTTGCATAACTTGGTTTTGACCTCTGCCTGTATATGATGAAACTCCTAACCCTCTGCCTCTATAGCTAAAGTAACCACCCTTAGCACTATACTGTGATGGCATATAATCTCCACATTTACCTTTCTTTCTATCAAAATCTCCCCTAAACTCAATAGGCCCCCTTTTTACTCATTGCTCTACCCTTTCTATTTATAATCTTTCTACCCTGATTGTAGTAACTTTTAACTTGGTATAACTTTCAAGATCTATAGTTGTGATCTTACTTTTGATCTTATATCCCAGCCCCCTCTTTAAGCTTTTAACATTTGTCTTTATCATTGGCCACTATGAAGGATGCATAATAAGATAATTGATTGAATTTTACCTCGTGCTCAACCACAGACATCTCCCCATATTTTAAATTCAGAAATTCCATTATTTTATCATATTTGTACACTTTTGGCATGTAATTATTATTGAACTCATGAAGAAAATCATCCCATATAAGCATAAGAGGTTGGACATCACTCCCTGGAGTGATTTCCTAGCAATCATATGCATCCCCCTATAATAGCAACACTGCATAATCAAACTTTTCTTTTGGTGTGCATTTCATCAAATTCAAAACTCTCTATGTTCTTTTTAGTCGTGTCTCTACCAAAACTAAATTGTGGTATCATTGAAGTCAACCAAACCCTATTTTCTTAATTTGTTATACCTTATTTTCTCTTTGATTATTTGGACTCCTCACTACTGGTTTAATAGTTTTATATTGTGGTTGCCAATGAGATATGTGTTATACATGAGAATGTGTAGGAAATCTAACTCTACCAACAGGTTGATCTCTTAATGGTTGGTATGATGCTTTTATGGAATGTAAATCGATTGACTCCCCTTTCATTGGTGAGTCAAAGGTAGTACCGTGACCAACCTCTACTAATGTCCTATAGACATACAAGATTAATGTCCTATAGACATACAAGACTATGTCATATGATAATGCATAATAGTGTAAAAGTAATGTCATGTTCATAAGTAAGTCCTATAGAACCTATCCCTACTCTAACACTAAAAACTATAACAACCATTTTCATTTACTAATCATGCTATTCATATCCAAAAATTTATATACATAAAGGTTAATTCATCATACATACACAATCTAACATGTATTTAATGTACATATATGTTAACTAATGTTCAAGATTGGTGAACACAAACTGATTCCCATCTAGTTACATGTACGTGACAAAGAAAGAGAGAGAGTTGAAATTCAACAGATGACTTATGTTTTATATGCCTATATACAAAACTTTATGGTCCAAAGTACCCAAACCTTATGCTTCAGTACTTAAAAAATATGAATGCTATTTGATGAGCCATGATTCAATGAATAAAAATAATAATCAAATTCTTATGGCACAATCACTAATCAAATACATTAGGATACATTATAACTATAAGAATTGACTATTAAAGTGTAAATACAATAGATTGATTTTGTCAGGATCTTGTAAGGCAAACACTACTCTTAAGAATTCATGTAATTCAAGTGACATTTGATTTTTTTGGCCAATGTATAACAAGTGATTTGATCAACAACATGTCCAAATAGGACATATTAGTCCCTTTTTCAAGTGATCTGCAAGTATTTGATAAGCCAATCACAACATCCTTTTCGTTCCATATACAAGTGCTCATTCACAATCATATACCAAGTAATCATTAAGATCATATAATTCTCACTCGACTTGTATTCAAATGTAAAATATTACAATTCAATCACATATACACCTATTATAACACAACCTTATCATAAAATCATCACACATATATATTAGAATCTAGTTATGGCTTTTACTCACATTTGATGCGACCTACCTTTATGGTTGGTTTAGACCTCTCTCTTGGGCTTCCTCATTGTGCTGTAATCCTAACATTTGATAAACATATTATTATAAAATTTTAGAATGAGTTTGCATGCATGGTATGCAATTATGGTCAAATTCCATGCAAATGGACCAAGTATTTAAGCTTATTATTCTTATATGGAAGTCAGACCTTACTGTACTCTCATAGTAATAATTCTTGGTGTACTTGTCCAAATGACTTGAATTTTTTTTTTCAATATAAACTAGACATATAATTATACAACATGTTCAAAATTTAAATCAATATAAGGCATATAGAAAATTTGTTAAGTTTTTGAATTCTTCCTTATTTCAATGTGATATTAGTCTAATCATATCTTATAATCTTAGGATTATCTCATATTATACAAATGCAATTGCAAAGCTGCTTTTATCACCAATTAAAAAACACATAAATGAACATTTTTTAAATTTTTTACATAATGTCTAATTCAGAGGAGAATCTCGGGGTAAGCAAGTTTTTGCACATTGAGAATCTGTCACAAGGAAAGAGCAATATCTCATCAACCATGATATATTTGGCAAAACCATTTTATTGTCATGAATATTAGACGTAAATTTATAAATTTCAAGTTTGCCATATCACCATATTCCCATTATATGGCCAATAAATTTTTTAATAGCAAAACTAAGAAATTTAATAGATTTCTTCAAGTTCATAGTCAGTCACAATCAAAGAGTAATATTTTTTCCATACAACAAATCAAGGAAAGTTTGTTAGATCTAGCTTGGCAATTTTTATAAACCAAGATGTTTTTATGATTACAAACACATCTAGAAACTCACTTCCATTTAAGTTTGTGTGAAAGATCTTGTAGGTACATTAATTTATTGATCAAAAGTTTTGAAATGAAGTGTTTTTGGAAAAACTCTAAGTACTCAAAGTTAATAGCAGTTGTGGCAATTCAATGGGATTATAACTTCATCAACGGGTGTCAAGGAAACATAACAGACATTGAAGTGATACCCAAATACGAGTTAAGCATTATAGATCCCTCAACCATCAACTATTTCATTTTTCAATAGGTGTTGGATGTTGAAAACTCTTGAGCTTTATAAGTAAACCTTCTCAATAGGCATTGCTTATCGACACCTTAACAACGTTGCATTTTTACAATAAGCATTTGACTAAATGACTCGATGTGAACATAAATCTCAAAATCTCGACATAAGCATTAGACCTATAATAATGCTCATTGGAAAATTACCCAGGCAGAGCTAGCATTTCTAGACCCTCTAACAAGAGATGATAAAATGCTCAATAGGCATTAGGACACTTTTTAATAGACATTGAACCAAAGCTAACATCTGTTGAAACACTATACAAAACCTTGAAAAATAGAGCATTAAACTCATATCCTTTTGGAGATTTTTAATAGGCATTGCCCATATCCAACAAGAGTTGAAGTTTAATTCCTATAGGAATTGAGTAGCTCTAACAGTCATTAAAGGAGTTGCTAACTAAAAAATCGAGAAAGTCGTAAGAGGATCATATAAACAAATCTCTCTCTAACAACTAGTTCCAACAAGTATTTCAATAAATCAACAGTCGTTGAAGTTGTATTTTCATCCAACAATGGATGTGGAGATAGTCTAATAGGCATTGAATGACTACTTTTCGACACAGAGTGATAACCTTCCTTCTAACGGCTAGTTTCGTGTCTCTACCTATAAAAGGACTTTCCCAAAACATCATTAAGTAGACAAAAAGTGAGAAATGATAAAAAACGAGTTTATTCTATTGTGAAAACAATATTTGATAAAATGGATGAAATGAGTGTGATCTAGCTTTAAAAGAAGATCAATTGTCAAAGCTTGCATAGGACATCTTCAAAATAGAGTTGAAGAATAAGCTTAAGACATCTCTCAAAGCTCTCAACCAAGTCAAGCATAATTTGTGAGTGTGATCATTATTGTTTATTGCTTCAATGAGAGTATTCTTTGTCATCTTTACTTTGTAAATCCTTTAGAGAATTTTTTTTTTGGTTTAAGAAGATCTTTGTATATCTAAGTCATTTCTGTGAAAGGTTTAAGGTAGTGCCTATAAACTACTTTGGGAAATGGTTTTAGTAGCACCTACTCCTATAAGTCTACTTATAATGACTTAGTAGTGCCTAAAATTGCATGTGTAAAGGTGATCGATAGCACTTGAAATCTATCTTGATAGTGAAAGTCTTTAGTGGAAGAATAGAGGAGAGAATGTAGGCAGGGTTATATCAAACATCTATAAATTGACTATGTTTATTTCTCTTAATTTTTGCATATATCAACCATTGATTTTTACTTGTCATTGCCCTATTCGCAACAATTGGCATTCGAGCCTATCTCTCTTTCAAGGCTTAAGTTTTTAATAGCAAATATCATGGTAAGTCATGAGGAATCACAATCAATCGACAAGTCCCCAGTATTTAAGGGAGATGACTATAGGTATTGGAAGAATTGCATGGAAATCTTTCTAAATAGTGAAACCATATATTTATTAGACATTATCAAAGAAGGAAGAGAAGTTCCAACTAAATTAGTTTGAGATGTTCCTAAGCCTAAGAGTGAATGGACAGTATAAGAAAAGAAGACAAATCTCAAAAATAGACAAGCCATGCATGTTCTCTTTTGTGCTATCCATAAATTTTAGCATGCAAAGCTATAAATGTACATATCGGCAAAGGAATTCTCGGACACTCTGTAGACTCAGCATGAAGGCACTAGTGAAGTTAAAAAGAAAAAGATATAAATGCATACTTACATATATGAAACTTTTGTATACTAGTCAGGTGATACCATAAATGAGATATACAATAGGTCTATTGATGATGTGGGCACTCTTAAAACTCTTAGGAAGTCCTACTCCAATGAAGATATGGTTGCTAATATCCTAAAAACTCTTCCCAAAGATAAGTGGCAAGCTAAAAAGACAACCATAGAGGAGGATAACAAGCTAGAAGTAATATCTTTATATGAACTTATGGAAAAGCTTTGGCCCATGAAATCACACTTGAAAAGATATATGAAAGCTCTAAAATGAGAAAGAAATACTTGGCTATAAAATCCAAAGAGGTATGCTCTAAATCCCCCTCTTCTTCTTGCTTACTAACATCTTCTTCTACTGATGATAAAAATAGTAGTGAAGATGAGCACCTTGCCCTCATAACAAATAAAGTAAAAAGAGTTCTCTCAAAAAACAAAAGGGCAAGGAGATACAAGAGGAAAACTAGTAAGAGTTAACTCATTTGTTATAAATGCAATAAGAAAGGGCATATCAACTCAGATTGTCCCAAGGTAAAGAAGAGCAAAATTTCCTACTAAGAAATACACCTCGAAGAAAGACAAAGAAGTGTACAAAGCTACTTGGAATGATATAAATGACTCCAAACCTGATGAAGAGGACAACAAAAAAGAGCTAGCAAATCTATCTCATGACAATTAAGGAAAGACAATATGAATCCTTAAACGAGCATTCCTCAAATAATAATATTGACAATAATGGTAAGAATGAGATAAAAATCCTTTTGACTCCTATTCTAGGGATGAGCTATATTCTATTATCACAAAGCTAACCACAAAAGTAGACACTTTCAAATCTAACATCTCAACTCTTGAAAAAAAAAAGAACAATATCCTTAAAGGATTGTGCTAAGAGTCAAGAGACATTGCCTAAGGTGTTTGAGTCTCTAACTACTGAGAACATTAAGCTTAGGGATAATCTTAATAAATTTACCAAATAGAAGGAGAAACTAGACTTCATCCTTTAAGTTCAAAAGAGCCCATCCATAAAACATGGATTAGGATATAACACTTCCACCTCTACTACTCCTTCTACTTCCAAGACAGTCTCTGCTAAGGCTAAGTAAATTAGCCTGCCTAAACCTATGATAATGTCTAAAGTTTCCACAAGGGGAAATGCCAATACCAATGGCATGAAGGCTAAGTCTCAGTCCACTCACACACTATTTAGACAAACTCTTTCAAGAGCCAACCATGCCTACATGTATTACTCTTATAAGCCTGAGAAATAAAGTCTCCAAAGGCATATAAATTGGCATACTCATGCATATAGGTTTGCACCTTACATGAGAGCACCTCACATAAGAAACACTTCGAGATAATTAGTTTAAATGAGTTACAAACCTCACAAACACCATGTACATGTTTTACCTATGAATAGGATACTAGTACATTTTAATGGTGAGTGTTTCTATTGTGGTGTTTATGGTCACATTGCCTATCATTGTGTTGCTGGAAGGCATGATAAGCAAATGGCTAAAACTAACCATCTAAGCCCAAGAAAATTTAGGTACCTAAGACTTGATCCTTTTTGTTTTATAGATGGGGTTGAAATCCCAAGTTAGAAAGCAATAGTGGTATCTAGATTGTGGATTTTCAAAGCACATAACAAGAGAAAGGGAGTTTTTCATGCAGCTAATGAAATTTAAAGGACTAAAAAATGTATCATTTGGAGACAATGGGAAAGCCAAAATCATTAGTATAGGTAAAGTTGGTAAGGATGTTGATTCACCCACTCTTGATAAAGTTTTACTTATTGATGGACTCAAACATAAAAGGTGGGGTATAAGTCATCTCTATGACAAAGGCCTCAGAGTTAGTTTTGAACCACAAGCTTGCTATGTGTCAAGAGTAAGTGACAAAAAAATCCTGTTCATTGGTAGGATAACTCATAACATTTATGTAATTGATTTAAAATTTCTAATTAAGAATGTTTCTAAGTGTCTAGTATCTATAGTAGATGAAGGCGAAAGCTAGCATATAGGGCTAGGACATGCAAGCATAGAACTTTTCAATAAGATGAAAAAGAAAAACTTAGTTAAAGGATTACCTAAAATCAAGTTTGCAAAATAAGGAGTTTATAAAACATGTTCAAAAGGAAAAACAGATAAAATCTTCATTCAAAGCCAAAAGCATAGTAAGTTCCTCTAGACCCTTGCAGTTGCTTCACATTGACTTGTTTGGATCTACTAGAGTATCTAGCTTAGGAGGTATGCATTATACATTTGCCATTGTAGATTATTACTCTAGGTACACTTTGGTGTTGTTCCTTCCCTATAAGGACTATTGCTTTGATGCCTTTAATACCTTTACTAAGAGAATTCAAAATCAAAATGATTTAAAGATCTCTTTTGTTATAAGTGACCATGGAGGAGAGTTTGAAAATGTAAAATTCCATAACTTTATTCTTTTTCCATAATAGTAACATATAACATAACAAAATAAAAAGATAAAAAGGAATAGAAATGAGTTAAATAATTGTAATCCATTAAACTTTAACACACACACACACACACACACACACAAATATATATATATATATATATATATATATAGTAGTTACAATCAAAGGTCTCTAACTTATAGTACTAATTAAGTTAAGTTTGTTAAAGTGCTTCAAGTAGCTTCTTCCTTTTCCTTGTAACATGACTCACATAAGCTTTAAGAATTTGAAATAAGAATATTTTAAAGTTGCATTTGCTCTTAGAGATTCATAATTTCAATTTCCTAAAAATTATGTTTTTTATATGCTAAAGATCTTCAAATATATAACTATCAAAAAGAAAAACTAGCAGTACTCATAGTTGAAAAAGTGTCACAACTATCAATGTAGTTGTTATTACCCTATTAATTATCATTAATATATATGTTATAATCATTGAGTGGCTAACAGGCTTTTCATTTAACTTTAATGATCATTAACTTCTTTTTTTTTTATTTCTTCACAATAATTATTGAAATGGTCCCATACTTGTTAATGAATTTTATGATATCCATTAGTTATTGAATAATGTCAATTCTATATAAACTCCACAACATTTTTTAAAAGGTTTTCCCACCATTGTGGTGGAGTTCCATACTCTATGTATCTTTAATAATCATTGAGACATCTTCCACACTTATTGTAACTTGATTCAATTTGCATAGTCTTCACAACCCTATTTTAAAAGCTTTACAATGCTTGTTGAGTGGACTTCCATGCTCATTGGTTTGTTAATATTCATTGAGATATTTTTTACATTCATTAAAGTACTTAGATACATTTTAACTATCATTGCATACTTGTCCATGGTCGATGTTCCTTGGTCAATGATCATTAGTTATAGTCCACAATTGTTGAGTTCACATACAGGAGTTAGTCATTATTACAAAGTTTTTATAATAGTCATTATCTACTTCTTAATGTATATTTTTTTTACTTCAAATATCATTAGCTTAACTAGCCATTAACACACCTTACTTTTTATTATTCACAAGCCGTAAGCTTTTGTAGTAAGATAATGAATTTGTGTTTACTCTTCTTACAAATGTGAGATTTCTTAAAATGTAGAGATCTATTTTTTTGTCTTAACTTATTGGATTTGAATTGAGGAACTTATAAGATTAACTTAAGAACACTTGAACAAATATCGATCAATTTTTCTCTTTATTTGTGATCATCAAAATAAGAATTGGAACCTTTATTGAAGGCATTATTCTAAAAGGTTATCTTCTTATTGGACTTTTATTGAGATGGTTATATAATTATATAAGTTGGTTGTATAAATATCTACTTGGATTTATAGTCATCCCTAAAAGTCCAAAAATATAGGGTTTAGTCTTAGGTATTTGTGAAGGGGGATTGGTTCAAAGGTTTTATAAGCTTTGCCTTTCTTTATATACTATCACCTCCATTAAATTGAGATGAAATTAACACAATTCTTATTATTGTGTTCGCATCCCAATAATAACAAAATATAGTGCTCACAACTAGTTTAACAAAATAATAACATTCATACAAACAATACTAGCAGGCGACCAATCTTTGTAACAAATGGGATCGAGCATTTTTTTTTGGTATTGTACCTAATATCTAAACTTGAATTTAAAAGGTTAATAACCGTATTATATTTATATACAAAAGGGTCAGAGTGTTACTAATGTTCTCCTAATTGTACTGAATAACAACTTTATACATCTCCAAACTATCTATATCAAATGGTTAATTTTGTACTCCTCTAAACAATAGTGGTATAAGATTGGATGTATTTTCACTTTTTGAAAAATAGAGGATGCTGGACAACAACTATGTGAATGACAATTCATTTAAACTATTAAAATAAATCAAGTTATTAAAATTAGTTTGCTTTATAAATTAAACCATTCAAATGATTATGCATCAAGAAGTTCAAACTTTCTACTAATAAGTTGAATATGAGGGAAAATTAACTCTTAAAAATATACACATATCATTCTTCATGCCATATTACAAGTACAATATATCTAGAGATGGAGTACAAGATATAAAAATTCACAAATTAGACTAAATAATTAAATTATATGAAAATTAAAAAAAAACTCAATATGAATAATAAAATAGCTAAACTAAATCATATTAATTTTTTCAATTCCAGAAGTATTAAAGATTTTATATTATTTGAATCGAAAACTAGAGTAAACCACACTGCAATCTTCTTATATATATATATATATATATAGTAATAAAAATTAACAACACTTTTCAATTTGATGGCAAACATGTAAGTTATTAATTATTTCCTTATGAAGTTATTACTTGTTTATTTTGATAGTTAAATGATCAAAAGTGAAAATTTTAAATTTAAAAATATGTACTGCTAAGAGTTACTACTTATAATAACTAATAGTTAGACTATATATTAACTATTAGTAGTATATTAGTAATAAAATATTAACATATAATGAAACAATTAATATGTAAGTCATTAGATATTTTTTAATTAAATTATTACTTATTTATTTTAGTCTTCAAATGATTAAAAGTGAGAAACTTGAATTGTATTTTACTTTGATTCTTAAATATTAAAAATAAAAAATTTAATTTCAATGATAGGAGAAATTAGAGATTAGAAATTGAAATAATTAAATATTTTAGTGATATTGAATCAAACTTAATCTATTCATAAAATAAAATATTTGAACTAAATTTTCCAGATTTAAACATATAATCAAAATGAGCTGAATTAAAAATTTGAAAGATATCCTTTCTTAAATTTTAAAATCTTTAAAATTTTAATTTAATCTCAAAGATTTATAGATTAATTTTCAAACTATATTAAAAATAGCTGTTAAAAAGAAAAAAAAATGCTTTTTTAGGCTTGGGCTGGCTCTCAATATTTCCTTTTTTTAGACCAACCTATGAATAGATCCATTCCTTTTCCTCTTCTCTCTTTTCAACCAATTGCCACTTTATCTTCACATTTCAATGCGTATGATCTCTAAATGAATCACAACATTCCATCTCACATCATCATTTTCTATATTTTCCATATTAAAACTCTTATTCTCAACACAACCCTTAAAACCTAACCTATAAAATCCCAAAACCCTTACCGTAACCCCTACACCAATACCCTTAACCAAGCCTTAACTCAAAGCTCTAGTCCTCAACCAATATTCTTATGGCAAATTCTCATATCTCATCCAAAATGTCATCACTTTGCCCTTCATTATCCTTTTTGTCTCTACAAATTAAGTCAGTGGACACAACGATACCTCAAGCTCTACTCTTTACCAGTCAATCTCCAAACATTGTTGAATTGGAGAAATGGGCTGTGAAATTTTTTATGACCAATTCAATATCAAGAATCACTGTGCCAAATTGCCAGGTAAAGGCAAGACATTGGTTTTGCCCAACCTTGAAGTCAACAATTTTTATTGAATCTATTAAGATATTGTTAGCAATTGTGTATAATGATTGGTTTGTTACTTTTTGCTATGGTGGACCTATTAATATGGGGCAACACACATTTATAAGGTACCTTAAGAACACTATTGAAAATCCAAGTTGGTGGTTTAGTGTTTTCTTTAGTTGTGCTAAGTTTGATAGTAGGCATGTGGATAAGTTGTGTTTGTTTATGGAAGATAAGATTTAGGATAGGACTTTGATTATTGTGATAAAAAGATTATTTGAATGTGGAGTTTTGAGGATTGAATTGGGTGGTTTTACCTTTAGGAGGGGGTTTCTTCAACAATATGGATTGTGTTCAATTTTGATTAATGTTTATTTTAATAAGTTTGATAAAGAATTTTAAGAGACATGTCTAAGAATTAGCAAACACAATCCCAAATTTCAAGCCAATAAGGTTACTAAGAGAGTTAGTTCATTTTATAAGCCATTAAAGGTTATGTAGTTTGATATTTATATTAGATATTAGTTATTACTGCTAGCTCAATTAGAGCCTATTGGATTTGGTTGGTCAAATTTAAGTCAAAACTCTCTTTTGATCTTGACAATATAGATTGAAAGGTTCTAACATCAATTTCAAGTGTTGATTTATAGATATTTAACTATGTTTGCATTGAAATTTAAATGAAAGCCTTAGTCTTAAAGATTGAAATTTGCACCTTAATTCATGGTCATGAATTAGAAGGTCACGACTACTATCATGTAGAAGAGTTGGATAACTTTGAATAGACGATTTCATGATGTATGTTGCGTTTAGTGCCATAATCAATACTTTTGTATTCACTTAGATGAAATCAAGTCTTTAACAAGATTATGCTAGGTGTCCTAAAGAATCGTTGGAGCTTCAAAATTCATTATAGCAAAATAATTATCAAGACCATGATTTTGGTGAAATAACACCTTTGTTTAGGCAGATGATTTCATGATAAGCATCGCGTCTAAATAAGAAAATAGAGTGACTGCAACTTTCAATATTGCTGAAGGGACATAATGGCTATTTTCCTTGAAGAACCAATGGTTTTATGCCACGTGGGCTAGCCATTATATACAAATAGGGTTCTTCATGACGAATTGAGTAAAATTCAGTGTTATGTAAATATCGTGATCGTAATTGTATAGTTATAGTCTCGACTGTGAAATTCATCTGGCAAGCATGAAATGTAGGATCTGCCTCGCATACTTTATAGATTTGGATATAGTTTTGTTTGTAACATCTATTTGGTGGTTATAGCCTTTAAATACACCATTAAATAGACTTGAATGCAAAAAAATAACATTCATTGTAGCCAAGCTCTGACAAATTTATTTCTCAACCTTTAATCATTCAATTTCTTGTATTTGAGTTGTTGTTGTTTGGTATAAGCATTAAACACCATTAGGTCTTGGTTTTAAAGTTAGAATTTGATTGTAAAACTATTGTTCAGGTTGAGTGTTAGCCTTATGAAACACTAGTGATGTTATTTGTGAGCCTGTGTAAGAACACAAGATGTCAAGTTAGGCGTGAGCTTTATAACACCAATGGACATTAGTGAAACACCCGATTGAAAAAATTAGGCAGTGGATGTTGGGTTGATTAGTACTTGAACCACTATAAGACTTGGTGTGTTCTATTCTTCTTTTATTTCTTACTTAACAAACCTTCCCCTCTAAAATTCAAAAATTTCCACTAATTCAACCCCTATTCTTAGTGCAGAAGGGCCAACAAGTGGTATCAAAGTCTAATCTCAAACAAAGCTTTAATTGAGTGGGAAAATATCATAACATAAGAATGAATCTACGCTCACCTCAAGGCTTACTTTGACAAAATAAATTATACTTATTGAAAGTATAGAATGGAGATCAATTTGGATAGTGATGCAGAGGATTTGTGGGACATTGTAGCAAATGAATAGAAGCCTCCTACCAAGGTGGTCGATGGGAATGAAGAACTAATTCCAAGGAAAAAATTAATGGAAGAACATAAAAAGTCAAATGGGAAGAATAAGAGGGCAATGTCCTTACTTTTTAGCTCCTTAAAAAGGGAGGAGATTGGAAGAGTGCAACATTGCCTAACTGCCTAAAGGATATGAAAGGCAATGGAGAACTATCACGAAGGCACTACACTTGTAAAATCAAGTAGGCTAGAAATGTATGTGATGAAATAGAAGCTATTCATGATGAAAGAAAATTAAAGTATCACTGACTTTATAAATAGACTCCTCTTAATTGTCACGAACATGAAGAAGTTTGGAAGAATTCTCACCAATTAAGAGGTAAACATAAAATTCTTAAATCTCTTCCTTTTGAGAAATTTGATAATAGAGTTTGAAGCATATAATAATCCAATCCAAGGATTAGAAAGGTGCAAATAAATGTCCCTATTGGCATAATCTTTCATACTTAGAGTTTTTAGGTGCAAATGCTACATACTCAAAACCAAGGACAATCATAGAAATTTTGCCTCTAAAATCGATGAGGGTATCTTTCATGGCTATTCCACCACTAGCAATGCCTATTAGGTGTTTAACAAAAAGACTATGATGGTTAAGGAGTTTATGAAAATGATATTTGATGAGTCTCATAAACTTGATATTGGAAAAGGTTCTCTTATTGATAATCTTGTAGGTGACTTGAGAAGTTGGAGCTTGATTCAATGTCAAAAGAAATTATGATTGATCTTGAAGATAATAAGCCATCATAAGAAGTTGAAGAACCTCAACCGTAATAAGAGGAAAACCAAGCTTAAGAACTATCCAAGTTTTAGAGAAACTATAAGAATCATCCAATAGATCTTATCATTGGTGAGATATTCCAAAGGAATAAGTAATAGAGCTCAATTAAATGCTTTATATAATATAATCTTACTTTTGTTTCTCAAATTGAGCCAAAATCTATTAATGAGGCTTTTATTGATGAGAGTTTGGTGATTGCTATACAAGAGGAACTCAATCAATTTAAGAGAAACAAAGTTTGAGAACTTATTTTTATGCCTAAGGAAGACATGATTGTGGGATACAAATGGGTGTTTAGGAACAAGTTAGATGAGCAAGATGTTATTATAAGAAATAAAGCTAGATTGGTTGCAAAGGGTTACAACCAAGAGGAAGACATTGATTATGATGAAACTTTTGCCTTTGTAACAAGATTAGGAGCCAGTAGGATTCTTTTAGCATTTACAGTCAAATGAAATATAACCTTTTGTCAAATGGATGTGAAAAGTGAATTTCTAAATGGTTTCATTAAGGAGGAAGTTTATGTTGAACAACATTTAGGTTTTGAGTCTCATATTTTTCCAAATCATGTTTTCAAATTAACTAAAGCCCTATATGGTTTAAAACAAGCTCCAAGAGGTTGGTAAGAAAGGCTTTGTTCATTTCTTTACATAATGTTTTTGACAAAGGCAAGGTTGATGCTACTTTATTTGCAAAAAGGCATAACAAGAATACACTACATGATGATCATATTATATTTAATGGTACTAATGAATCTTTTTGTGAAGAATTTGCTAAGTGTATGACTGTGGAGTTTGAGATGAGCATGATGGGTGAGCTTAAGTTCTTCCTAGGTTTTCAAATCAAGGAAACTAAATAAGGAATCTTCATTAACTGAGCCAAGTACATAAAGGATCTGTTGGCCTAGTACACTAAGAAGGGGGGCTGAATTAGTGGGAGATAAAAAACAATTAAAAGCATGCTAAGGTGTTAGAGAATTAAGAAGGAGAAGAGAAAATAAACATTGTGGTTTGGGTGTTAACAAACTTTACGTCCACTCTCCTATTCTCCATAATTAGGTATTCCACTAAACTAAACTTGTGTTTCCAAGCTCACACCTAAGTTATACAATTTTGTGTTTTATAGCTCACACACAACCCTTACAATTTATGCTTTTAGGCTTACATAAAACCTCTCATAAGTGTTTTGAATAAGCTCACACTTCAATCTTTTACAAGAGTTTTGGAAGCTAGGCTAACTCTCAGCCTACTTACAAAGGTGTTTAATGCTAATACCAAACAATCAATAACACATAAAAAATAGTAAGAAGAATGAGTAGCAAATTTGCAAGAGTTTTGTTATAATTAATGAAATTCGCTTCCATTTACATAAGTTTGGTGGAGTATTTATAACCAACATCCACCAAAGAGACGTTACTCAAAAACTATCCCAAAATCTCTAAGTTGTGCTAGACAAATTTTCCATTAAATGCTTGTCAGATGAAAGTCGCAGTCGCTATTAGAATTTCGCGGTTGTGATTTTTCAATTTACATTATGGAGCCTAAAACTGTTATAGAGAACTTCATTTGTGCCTAAGGATTAGTCCATATGTCCTTCCCTCATTAATTGTTAAAGAATTATAGCCGTTGTGTTCAACCAAGCACTTAAAAGTCACAGTCGCGATTGAACTTCCTCTTGGGTATGGCTGAGACTATGAACTCCTCTGTTGAGTCGTGGTCGCAACATATACTTTGCCTTCATAACTTTTAATATCGTAATGATTGCCTTGGACACTTGGTGTGCCATGGTGTAAACTTGGTTCCTTTTTTTGTCATTATGAAATTTGTAATCACGACATGCAAGGTCAATGCCATTGTGAATTCCTCTATGAATCAACCAAGCTCCCTTCAACTGAGTTGTGGCAATGAATTAGTTCCCAATTTCTTCTATCCTACCTCAATCCATCCTTATTGCAAGGCTGCAGTCGTGATTTAGGGGATACTGACAACGAACTTGGATGTTGTTCTTAAAGATAGAGATTTTGACTTCTATCAAACTTTTAATGAAAATATATATTATAAACTGTAAAAGAACATTTGAACAAAACATTAGAACTGATCAATCTTTATTGTCAAGATCAAAAGAGGCGTATGACTTAGGTTTGAACAACCTAGTCCAATAATCTCTCCTTTTTTTGATTTTGACAACTTAGATTGATCTTAAAGAAAATCAAATGCATGAGATGTGATGTTGGGATGGTGAATGATCAATCAATCAAAGTGTAATAAAAGAATTCTAGTTTGAAGAATTAAAGAATTCTAACTTAGAAAAAGTAAAACTTCTATAGCTATTGCTCCCCCTCAACTTATGCTTATCTTATACACATTTTTTCCCTAATGTTATTTTCTCCTCCTTTGGCACAATAAAAAAAAGGGTAAATTTTAAAGAGCATATGAAATGCATAAATTGAGGTAGAGTAATCATAACATAGGAATGGCAAATGAGTATATAAAGACTAACATAACATATGAATTGTAATCACATAAAATATGAAACATTGAATTGTAAAACAAACACTTGTATTTATATAATGAACTATGGCATCGCAAGTCTTTACATCAAGAACTGAAAAGAAATAATAGAAAAAAAAAAAGAAGAAAGAAACTCTAAAGACAATCTAAAAGATGGGAGAACTATCATCGTCTCCATAATCATCAATGTCTTCATCCACTCCTCCACTTTGGGCTTCATCACCCTCTTCAACCTATTGGTTGTTGTCCTCTTCATATGTGTCCTTCTAATCTTCAAAATTCAAAAGATGGCAGGGAGTAGCACCTACTTTCTCTTGTAAATCCACCAAATCACTATATAGGTGGGAGAGGAGGAGAAATTGTCTCTTAATCATCCTTATCATTTTGTCAAGTTTTTTTGTTGATAGAGGCAATAATGATTTTAGCTTTTGGTTTAGGTCTAAGAGGTGGAATAGGCTAGGTTCCCTCTTAGTGACTATATATTTTCTTTTGAAGGCTTAAGTGGTCTATATTTTCGTTGTCCCAAACACCCAATGTGTACGTATAAGAATTAAGGTGAATGGCTTTAGCATTGATGTGGTAGGGCAGGTCTATAAAATCTTATAAAGGGATAAGCTTCTTAATGAGGAATTTTTTGTTTTCCTTATTAAGAGCACCAATGTATCGATATATGGTAGTGACATGAGAAGGAAGAAGAAATTGACTATTGGGTTTTGCATTGATGTGGATCAATTGATCTACAAGATAACAACCAATTTGTATAGGCTTGTTTTTTATAAGAAAAAAAAAAAGAAAAGAAAAACAAGATCCTTTTGGGATACTTTCTTGTTACCATTCCTTATTATGTTAACAGAGAAGATGATGATACAGTGAAGTAGCCAAAAAGGGTAGGGCATGAATATATTTAGCCAAGAAAGTCTTGGGGTCATGTTTAGTCTCGATAAAATTTTTGGATCAAAACTTGGAATATATAACATCAAGGGCAGAGATGATGAGCAGAATGTCATCCCCAACTTGAAGGTTATAATGATTAGAAAGTTGTTCAAACGTATTGGCCTAGGGCACCAAGAAGAGGGGTTGAATTGGTGGTTAATTTAAAAATTAAAAAGAGGGTTAATGTGTTTAAGAAGATGAGTATGAAAAGAAAGAAATTGACACAAGTGTTTATAGTGGTTTGGGTGTTAACTAACCCTACATCCACTCCCCAATTCTCTATAATTGAGTATTTCACTCAACTCAATAGGTGTTTCATAGCTCACGCCAAATATTTATAACTTGTGTTTATGGCTCACATAACAACCTTACACCTTGTGTATTATAGGCTCACACAAAATACCTCTTATAAGTGTTTTCAAGGCTCATACTAAAACGTCTCACAAGTGTTTTCGAGGTTCACATTAAAACCACATACAATGGTGTTAGACTCGGTTGATTTAACCTAAGTCATGAACCTCTTTTGATATTGACAATAGAGATTGGTCAATTCTAATGCTTTCATTATGTGTTGTCTTGCAAATTATAAGCTATATTTTATCATTAGAAGTTGGATGGAGTCCAAATCTCTAACCTTGTAAAGTTCACTTTAATTTATGGTGATTTTGTTGTAAATCGTGATCATGAATCAGTCACAAGGAAGGATAAAGTTAGGCCACAGGAATTCGTGGACAACTTTGCTGCAGCCACACACCCAAAGTTGGCAAAGCCTTAGTCATAAAAGAATTTGCGATGTGTGTCACATCTTAGTCACGACAATGAATTTCATAGTGACAAATGAGGGAACCAAAACCACAGCCATAGCTTGCCAAGTGTCTCAAGTGACTGTTGAAGATAAAAAATCACGAGGGCAAATGTTTGTTTGCGATCACAACTCAAACAGTTGAAGTTTATTCTTCTAATAGAGGAATTCACGGTCTCAGTCGTGCCCAAGGCATTGATATCTCACAACCGCGACTTTTGAGAGTGGTTAGAACACAATGACTATATTTTCCTAAATGACCAATGGAAAGTTGACACGTGGACAAGCAGTTAGACACAAACAAGGTTTTCATCAGAAATTGGAAATTCGCGACCGCAAATAGGTAGTAGCTCCCGCGACTTTAGCTTGACAAGCATTTAATGTTGAATATGCCTAACACATTTTTTAGATTTGTTAATAATTTTAGTCTAATGTCTTTTTGGTGTATATGAGCTATAGATACTCTACCAAACAAATGTAAATGCAAGAGAATTCATTAATTTGTAACCAAACTTTTGCAAATTTGCTACTAATTCTTTCAATTCTTATTTATACTTTAGTGATTGTTTAGTATGAGCAATAAACACCATTGTAAAAGGTTTTAGCATGAGCCTTGAAAACAGTTGCAATGAGTTTTAGTGTGAGCCTTGAAAACACTTATGAGAGGTTTTAAGTGTAAGCCTTCAAATCACTTGTGACTTATGAGAGGTTTTAAGTGTAAGCCTTCAAATCACTTGTGAGAGGTTTTAAGTGTGAGCCTTAAAAACACTCGTAAGAGGTTTTTGTGCGAGCCTAGAAAACACTAGTTGTAAAAGTTTGGTGTGAGCTTAGAAAAACCATTTGAGTTATGTGAAATACCTAATTGTAGAGAATTGACGAGTGGACATAGGGTTAGTTAACACCTAAACCACTATAAAAACTTGTGTCATTTTCTCTCTTCTTTTACTCAACTTCTTAACCACCTTATCGCTCATTTTATTTTTTAATCAAACACCAATTGAACCCCCCTTCTTGGTGACCTAGGCCGACAAGTACCATCAGAGCCAAGTCTCACAAACAAACCTTAATTAGGTGAGCAAAGATCATGGCATAAGAGGGAATCCACTCACACCTCAAGCCTTACTTTGATTGAGCTGACTATACTCAATGGAAGTATAGGATGGAGATCTATCTTGATATATATGTGGTAGATCTTTGCGATGTTATGGTTAAAGAAGGGAAGCCACCAACTAAAATGGTCGATGGAAGTGAAGAACTCATTCCTATAAAAGAGTGGGCTGAAGCACATAGAAGATCAAATGGCAAGAATAAGAAAGCCATGTCAATTCTTCTAAGCTCTCTCTGAAGATAAGAGATTGGAAGAGTACAACATTGACAAATAGCCTATGAGATGTGGAAAGCATTGGAGAACTATCACGAAGGCACCATTTTGGTGAAATCTAGCTAGCTAGAGATGTATGTGACATAGTGGGAGTTATTCATGATGAAGGAGGATGAGAGTGTCACCGATATGACCAATAGATTCATAGCAATCATCACCAACATGAAGAAGTTTAATGGGATTCTCACAAATCATGAGGTATCACAAATCATGAGGTAAACTCCAAAATTTTAAAGTCTTTGCCTCTTGAAAAGTTTGATGCTATAGTGTGCAGAATCTAAGAATTCGATCTAAAAATATGGAAGGTGCCAATGGATGTCTTCATAGGAAAACTCTTAACTCATGAGTTAGCCTTAAAGAAAGATGAGGAGATGAATAAAATGAGGGGCTAAGGAGAAAAATCTGAAAAATATGAAAAGAAAACCTTGGCACACAAGTCCACTTATAAGGAGAAGGAAGTGGAGGTTAGTTCAAGTGAAGAAGAAAGTGATAAGGAGCAGGAAGAGCTAGCAATGCTCTTTAGATGGATTAAGGAGCTCATTAGAAGAAGAAAAAAAATAAAAAACTTTAAGAAAACTACTCCTAAACCTATAAAGAGATCAAATGAAGTCACTTGTTATCAGTGTGGCAAGCAAGTCACATCAAATACGATTGTCCTAATCTAAAGAAGAATAAGAAAGGAGACAAAGAGAAGAAAAAAAGCTTCAAAGCCACTTGGGATGATAGCTCAAGTAAGGATGAAGAGATTGCCAACATATGCTTCATGGCTTAAGAAGACTCTCCTAATGAGGTAAGCATTCATCTCATTCTCATTCAGATTATGATAACTTAGATGATGTAGATGAAGAGCTTATAGAAGCTCTCACTATAATATGTGATAAGTATAAGTCACAAATGAAATCTTACAAGAGAAAATGCTTATAATTAGAGGGTGATTACAAATCCCTTAGTGATCTTGTAAGTGAATTGAGGACTTCAACTGAAGAACTTTAAAATCAATAGAAAATCTTTGCAAACCATCTTCATCATTAGCTTCATGAAGAAAAGAGAATGACTCTATAAAAGGAGAAGTCTTTGAGCTTATAAGCTCTATCTCTAAATTTCATAAGGGAAAGGAAGTCTTAGGTACCCTAATAGCATCACAAAGGCCACCCTTAATTAGACATGGTTTAGGCTTTAATAGAGCCTCCTCATTCACATCATCACCTATTACATTTGTTAGACCAACAACGCCTCAAACTTCAAGTGTTAAGCTCATGAGGAAGAAAAGTGCTCTAAGCACTAAATTCCTAATGTCTAAAGGCAAAGGGAAAGCACAAAATGGCTCAAGGCCTACTTCAATAAAGGCTAATCATGCTTACATGTATAACAAGAAACATGCTCACACACACAAACGTAAAAAATCCTCTACTGCTCCTCATCACTCATACACTTGCATGCATTTACATAACAAAAGTATGAGAAGGCCTCCTACTTATATAAGGTTGTGCATAGGGGAAAGAGTTACAAGTCTAAACTTCAATGTCACTATTACATGAAGTATGGGCATATTAATATCCATTGTTATATTAGAAAGGCTCACCTCAAATTAGAGGACCCTTCAACTCCTAACCTTCTATGACCTAAGGACGCTTGGGTACCTAAGAAAAAGTGATTTTATTATATTGTGTAGGAATTTGTGGCAGCCACCAATATATCAAGCAATTGACATGTGGATAGTGGATGCTTTAAGCATATGATGGGCAATAGGAAGCTATTCATGGCATTGAAGGAAAAAGAAGACGGAAATGTCACTTTTGGTAACAATGTCAAGGCTAAGGTAAATGGCATTAGAACCATTCGTAGGAATGGTTGTTCTTTGATTGATAATGTTTTATTAGTAAATGGCTTACAACATAATTTGTTGAGTGTAAGTCAATTATATGACAAAGATAATAAAGTCACCTTTGATCCTAGAGAATGTCGAGTCAACATATTAGTGGATGATGAGGTTATTTTCAAGGGTAAAAGGAAAGGGAATACCTACTCAATTTACTTAGACAATTTGGCTAACCAATATTTCAAGTGTCTTATGTATTTTAGTAATAAAGCTTGGTTATGGCATAAAAGGCTTTGACATGCAGGTATGGATCTACTTTAAAGCCTATCAAAAGGAAAGTGAGTAGAAGGTCTTCCAATGCTAAGCTTCACAAAAGACAAGACATGTGATCCTTGCTAAATGGGGAAGTAACATCAAGCCTCCTACAAAGCTAAAAATGTTGTAAGTTCATATATACCCCTTCAACTAATTCATATGGACTTAATAGGACCTACTAGAAGTGTTAGGTTAGGTGGAAAACATTATGCATTAGTCTTAGTTGATGATTATTCTAAGTTTACTTGGGTGCCCTTTTTAGCTCATAAGAATGATACCTTTGATGCTTTTAAAAGCTTTGCAAAAAGAATTCAAAATGAAAAGGGTTATTTCATTTATTCTATAATAAGTGACCATGGAAAATAATTTAAAAATAAGTATTTTGAAACCTATTATTTAGAGAATTGAGTTTTTCACAACTTTTCAACTCTTGGAACACCACAACAAAATGGTGTTGTAGAAAGGAAAAATAGAACATTGGTAGAAATGGCTAGAATAATGCTCAATGAGTATTCTTTACCGAATTACTTTTGGGCTGAAACCATTAATACTTCATTTTATATTGCAAATAAAGTTTTTAAAAGACCCATTCTTAATAAAATATCTTATGAGATATGGAATCCTAAAAAACCCAAGATATCACACATAAGAGTATTTGGTTGTAAGTGCTATATATTAAATACCACTAATAATCTTGAAAATTTTGATTATAAGACTAATGAAGGTATATTTTTAGGCTATTCCACCTTTAGTAAGGCTTATATAGTATTTAATAAGAGTTCTATGGTAGTTGAAAACTCTATGAATGTTGTTTTTGATGAATCTAGTAAGCTTGATATTGGGAAGGGTATTTTTATTGATGATCTTATAGGTGACATTGAAAAATTGGAGTTAGAAGACATTACAAGAAAAAGGATAAAGATAAGGAAGAAGGTCAATCATCAAGAGTAGATGAGGAACCACAACATCAACAATAAGTTGAACTAAGTCAAGATCTACCCAAGGATTGGGGATTCTCCAAGGATCACCCTAAATATTTGATTATTGGTGATACCTCTAAGGGTGTAAGTACTAAATCTCAACTTAATCTTTTAGATAATAATTTTGCTTTTTTTTCTCAACTTGAGCTAAAATATATTGATAAGGCTTTTGAAGACAAAAGTTGGGTGATTGTCATGCAATAGGAGCTCAACCAATTTGAGAGAAATAAGGTATAATAACTTGTCCCTAAGCCAAAAGAACACCTAATTATAGGCTATAAATGGGTGTTTAGGAACAAGTTCGATGAGCAAAGTTTCATCACTATGAATAAAACTAGATTGGTTGCTATGGGTTACAACCAAAAGGAAGGCATAGATTATGATGAAACATTTGCCCCCGTTGCAAGATTAGAGGCCATTAGAATTCTTTTATCTTTTGCATGCCATATGACTTTTAAACTATTTCAAATGGATGTAAAAAGTGCATTTTTAATTAGAGTAATTGAGAAGGAAGTTTATGTTGAACAACCTATTAGTTTTGAGTCTCATAATTTTCCTAATCACATTTTTAAATTGAATAGAGCCTTGTATAGATTGAAACAAAATCCAAATGCTTGGTATGAAAGGCTTAGTTCATTTTCTTTTGAAAAATGATTTTGATAAAGGAAAGGTAGACACTATATTACTTGCTAAAAGGCATAAGCATGATACACTTACTGTACAAATTTATGTTAATGATATCATTTTTAGTGCTACTAATGAATCTCTTTGTGAGGATTTTTATGACTAGGGAATTCAAAATGAGCATGATGGGAGAGCTCAAGTTTTTTATTTCCCTACAAACCAAAGAAAGGATCTTCATGAACTAAGCCAAATACTCAAAGAAGAAACTCAAGAAGTTTGGCATGGATAGTTGTAAAGTAGCAAAAACCCCCATGAGTGGTACCATCAAGTTGGACAAAGATGAATTGAGTAAGGCAGTAGATGAAAAGAGATATCGAGGTATCATTAGATCTCTACCTTATCTAACTTCTTATAGGCATGATATTATGTTTAGTGTATGCATGTGTGCTAGGTTCCAATCCTCTTCTAAATAATCACATTTAAATGTTGCTAAAAGAACTTTTAAGTATTTGCATGGCACATTAAACTTTGGTTTATGGTATCTTAGGGACTCATCTTTTAGTCTCATAGGATATTCGGATGCATATTATATAGGTAGTCTTTTAGATAGAAACAACATTTCTGGAACTTACCAATTTATAGAAGAATGTCTAGTATCTAGCAAAAATCAAATTTTGGTTGCCTTATCCACCATGGAAGCTGAGTATGCAGCTGTGAGTTATTATTGCACCCAAGTCCTTTGGATGAAATAATAATTAAAGGATTTTGACAAAGTGATTGATCACATTCACATTAAATGTGGTAACACTAATGCTATCAATCTCTCTAAGAATCCCATCTAACACTATAAGAGTAAACATATAAACATTATAGACCATTTTCTTAGAGATCATGTCTAAAAGGGCTTTGTTGTGTTAGAATTTATTGATACAAATCATCAACTTTCAAATATTTACAGTAAACCTCTTAATGAAGAAAGATTGAAATTCATTAACAAATAATTGGGAATGCTTGATGGAAGCTCCCTCAAGCAAAAATTTGATCTTATGTCTTGATTGTTTTTGATACTTGATCTTTCAAGATGTCTTGTGTTTTTTTGTAACATATTGCAATTAATTTAGCATCAACAAGTGGATCACAACTTTAAATGTTTTAAAAAACTTAATTCTTCTTATTCTTGATGGCTTGTAATTAGCGATCAAAATTCATTGTTCACGGTCGCGAATTGACGATTCATGTTACTTGAATGGAAAACTTTAATTCATAATCACGACTATTATTCTCCACTATGAATTTGATCAAGATTTCAAATTTTTTTACAGTTGGTAGCACGTATTCCTGATGAATTTTTATCCGTTACTCACTTTTTTTTGAAATTGCAGTCGCGATACATTAATTCGAACATGCAAATTTGAGTAACTGCAAACCATTTCCAACACTTCAGAAATCAAATTCTAGCCATTTACCACATCCCTTCAATGGCTATATAAATCCCCTAAACAGTGATTCTTATCACTTCATCATACTCCTAATCAATTTTCCTTCCCAAACTCTTTAAATTATAAAACTCTATCTACCTTCTCATATGACTCTCAAGAAAATTTTAAGAGTGGAAAAGGGCAAGGTTGTGGCTCAACCATCTGCACCCCCAACACTTTATCTAATGAAGGGCATCACAAAAGAGAAGAAGGAGCACTTCAAAGCCAACTCTTTAAAAATCAACTTCGCTAACAAAATCCCTTATACATTTCTATTTGAGACTCTTAAAATCAATGCAGAAATTTGTGCATTCCTATCGAATTTAGGCTAGAATGAGTTCATATTTCGAGATGAACCCAGTTATGAAGAAGTCGTTAGGGACTTCATATGCACAGTTCAACTGAGTCGCAAAGCAGAATCATGAGTGGGGCAATACGGGTTAGTTTTTCGGGCTTTTAGTGATCCATGCTTTATTACCTTTCAACAACTTTCCTCCCTCGTCAACCTTCGAGTAAGAGAAAATATCCCTTACATTATCTCCACTCTTGATGTCATCTATTTCAAATTTTGGTTGAAAATTTCCATTGAAACTAAACACGACCCAAAAACCTCTATAGCGAAATACATGCCTTTTTGGATACTCCATCGTATCATCACCTTTTCTATAAATGCTAGAGGTGATGGTAACGAGAAAGTGTCTGAAAAAGACTTGACCATTCTATTATGGCTTGTCAAGGACAAACCTATCCAAACCGGTCAGTATCTTATGGATCAATTGATCCACATGAGCACCAAACCTAAAAGCCAATTCCTTCTGCATTCACATATAACAACCATCTATTGCTTTGTAGGGGCACTTGATGAGGAAAATGAAAAATTCCTCACCAAGAAACTCATCCATTCTCAGAATTTTCTTGACCTCACCTATTTAACAAACGCCAAAGCCATACACTCGGACACATATGCTTATACCCCGGGTGCCTTTGGGGCTAAGAAAATGGAAACTTCCTAAGCCTCCAAAGTTAAGAGGCTCATCATTAAAGAATGAGCCCTACCAATCCCCCTTCATCAACCAGAACCAAAATGAAAACTATCTCTTACCACCATCAACAACAAATTGGACAAGATGATGAGAATAATGAAGAGGCGATTCCTATTTCTCTCACACCTTCATAGTGACATGGTGGATTTATAAGAAAAAATTTGGTGTTCCTCCTTGCCATCTTATGGATTTTACTGAATTTGAAGATATCCAATAAGAAGAAGGCAATAAGGAAGTGTGAGTATAGAGATGAACTAGAAGGTGAAGACAATGAAGAAGGAAAAGAAACTTCTAGAGATAATGATGACTCTCAAATATTCTAGAATAGGATTTCTTTGTATTTTTTTTTAATGGAAATGTGATCCCATAGTTTGCTTATAAATGAATAAAAATGTTTCTTTGAAATTCCTTGTATGATGTGATTAATGGAAATTACTTTTATGATTGCTTTATTTCACTTTGTTTTATCTATTTGCTCCCTGTGAACACTTATCTATTTCTTATGAATTTGACCCTTATAAACCCTATTTTTGATCTTGCCAAAGGGGGAAAGATAGAATCAAGAAAGAATCTAAGGGGTAAAGGAAATAACTTGCAGTAAATAACATAAGTTAAGGGGGAGCTTTATAGTCATTCTTAGAAATTTCACTTTTATTGATTGAATATCATACTTGAGAAATTTCACATTAATCTTTGTCTAAAAATTTTTAAGTATTCATTAAACATTTACCATTCCAACTTTACAACTTCAAAACACATGCATTTATTTTCCCTTAGTATCAATCTAAGTTGTCCAAATAAAAAAGGGGGAGATTTGTTGGACTACATTGATTTAACCTAAGTCATGAACCTCTTTTGATCTTGATAATAGAGATTGATCAATTCTAATACTTTCATTAAGTGTTGGCATGCAGATTATAAGTTAGATTTTGTCATTGGAAGTTGGATGGAGTCCAAATCTCCAACCTAGTAAAGTTCACTTTAATTCGCGGTGAGTGTGTTGTAAATCACGACTGCAAATCAGTCACAATGAAGGATGAAGTTAGGCAAAAGGAATTCGTGGACAACTTCACTGCCGCGACACACACAAAGTCGGCAAAGCCTTAGTCGTATAAGAATTCGCAGTGTGTGTCGCGGTTTTAGTTGCGAATGTGAATTTCATAGTGACAAAAGAGGGAGCCAAATGCACAACCACAGCTTACCAAGTGTCCCAGGTGTCCGTTGAAGATCAAAAATTGCGAAGGCAATAGTTTGTCTATAATTGAAGTTTTCTTCTTCTAACAGATGAATTTGCAGTCTTAGTCATACCCAAGGCATTGATATTTCGCGACCTTGACTTTTGAGAGCGGTTAGAACACAATGGCTATATTTTCCTGGATGACCAATAAGAAGCTAACATGTGGACAAGCTGTTAGACACAAATAAGGTTTTTAGCCGAAATTAGAAATTTGTGATCGCGAATAAGTAGTAGTGACTATGACTTCAGCCTAACAAGCATTTAACTTTGAATCTGCCTAGCACATCTTTAAGATTTATTAGTAGCTTTAGTCAAGTGTCTCTTTGGTGGATATAGTTATAAATACTCCACCAAATAGATGTAAATGCAAGAGAATTCATTAATTTGTAACCAAACTTTTGCAAATTTGTTACTCATTCTTTCAATTCTTATTTACGCTTTAATGATTGTTTGGTGTGAGCAATAAATAACATTGTAAGAGGTTTTAGTATGAGCCTTGAAAACACTTGTAAAAGATTTTAGTGTGAGCCTTGAAAACGCTTGTGAGAGGTGTAAGTGTGAGCCTTGAAATCACTTATGAGAGGTTTTAAGTGTGAGCCATGAAAACGCTTGTAAGAGGTTTTTGTGTGAGCCTAGAAAACACAAGTTGTAAAAGTTTGGTGTGAGCTTGAAAACACCATTTAAGGTGAGTGAAATACCCAATAATATAGAATTAGGGAGTGGACATAGGGTTAGTTAACACCTGAACCATTATAAATACTTGTGCTAATTTCTCTATTCTTTTACTCAACTTCTTAATCACCTTATCCCTTATTTTATTTTTTAATTGAACATAAATTCAAACCCCTCTTCTTGGTGCCCTAGGCCAACAAATGGCATTTATTGCTCACACCAAACAATCACAAAAACACATAAATGAGAATTGAAAGAAATGAGTAGCAAATTGTCAAGAGATTGATTACTAATTAATGAATTATCTTGCATTTACATCTATTTGATATAGTATTTATAGCTCATATCCACCAAATAGACGTTGGACTAAAACTATAAACAAATCTCTAAGATATGTTAGGCAGATCTAGCATTAAATGATTGTCAAATGGAAGTCATGATTGCTGCTCTACTTTCGTGGTCGTGAATTTATAATTTCCATTGTGGATCCAAAAATTTCGGCAAAAACTCTCATTTGTGTTTAACCGCTAGTCCATCTGTCAGATTACCATTGGTTGTCAAGGAAAATATAGTCGTCGTGTTCTAACCACTCTCAAAAGTAGCAGTTGCGAGATACTTAAGGCTTGTGCACGATTGAAATTATGAATTCCTTTGTTTGATGAGGAAGCTTTAACTCATTTAGTCGCGGTTGCGACTAAAATTTTGCCCTCACTATTTTTGATATTTCAATGGATATCTAGTACACCTAGCACACTATTGTTATGGCTTGGCTTCCCTCCTTTATCACTATGAAAGTCGTGGTCGCGACCCTGGTGCAACATGCACTGCGAATTCCTCTGTGACTAAAGCTTTGTGGACTTTGGATGGTTTGCAATAGTGAGATAGCCCATGAATTCCTCTACCTAGCTTCATCCTTTTTTATGATTGAATCGCAGTTGTGATTTACCATACACATACTGTGAATTTTAATGATCTTTACATTGTTGGAGATTTTGAATTCCAACCTACATTCAATGAAAAATCTAACTTATAATATACGAAACAACACTAAATGAAAGTATTGTAATTGATCAATCTCTATTGTGAAGATCAAAAGAGGTTCATGACTTAGGTTAAATCATCCTAATTGAAAAAAAGGTAATGTAAAAAGGGTCCCTAAAAGTTCGAAATACTAACTAGTACTAGCCAAAATGAGATGCTACTCTCATATTCAAAGCCATGGTGCACGTAAACTTTTACACAATTTCCTCATATATAGGTTGGTCACGAAAAATAAATTCGTTTCACCTTAGGTTTGAGAGAAATATATGGATCTCATCCTTGATGCCTAATGACTATATGAGGAATGTCGAGGAAATTTTTTTTTTTTTAAAAGATTATCTTAAAAGAGTTTGCTTTATACTGATCTTTCTCCTCCTTCATGATTCCTATGCAGAGTTGATGGTCCAGAAGGTTGGGCTACTACCTTTCCCTTTTCTAATGTTGAGGCTTTCTTATTGGCCATAGTAGATGAGGGATGATAAAAAGATGTTTGAGAATAAGGAAGAAAAAGGATTAAGAGTTATAGTGAGTGTGAATAAAAACATTATTTCAAAGGTTTATATAAGCCAATAAAAGGTATGAAAATGGCCATAAATGGTAAGAAAGTAATTTAATGAGAGGATAGAAATGGTTGGCAGTCAAATCAGTTAAATGTAGGCAGTTACTCAAATTCGCGATCGCAATTTGTAGGTTGTGACCACTAATTCTGAAATATCCTAGTAACGGACAAAAAATCCTCAAGCAATGGCACATTTATTGGTTAAAACATTTGAAATTTGAACAAATTTATGATGAGGAACTAAAATGGTGACCGTGAATTAAAAGTTGACAGTCAAAAGATGAATGCCTATACATCACGATCGTGAATCAACAAGTAGTGACCGCGAATTACAAGGTAAACAGGATAACTGTGAAAGGATAAGACTTGACTTCCTAGGTTGTGATCCACTTACTATATTGATGCTTAATTCATGAAAATTGGCATAGAAGAGCACATACACAAAATTAAGACATTCAAAGAGATAAATATCACATACATAATACACATAGCAATCAATAGAGTATGAATAATGTATCACACATAGAGCATTTAAAAAGATCTTGTCAATATAGGGAGCTTCCATTAAGTATTCCCAACTCTCTCATAATGAAGTTCATCCTTTCTTCATTTGAGAGATTTTGTGAAAATGTCTGCAAGTTAATGATTTGTACCTATAAATTATAACATAACATCACCATTTGGACGTGATCTTTGAGAAAATGATGTCTAATGTCTATATGTTTACTCCTACAATGTTCGATAGGATTTTTTGAAAAAATTATTGCACTAGTGTTGTCATATTTGATGAGAATGTGATCAACAACTTTGCCATAATCCTTTAATTATTGTTTCATTCAAAGGACTTGGGTGCAGCTATATATGTGATCAACAACCTGCAGCTATATATTCAGCTTCGGCGGTGGATAAGGCCACTAAAACTTACTTCTTACTAATCCAAAACACTAAACATTCTTCTATGAATTGGCAAGTTCTATAAGTGCTCTTTCTATCTAAAAGACTACCAGCAATATCTACATCCAAATAACTTATGAGGCTAAATGAATAGTCTTTAGGATACCATAAAGCTAGATGTAATTTCTCATGTAAATATTTGAAAATCCTTTTAATAACATTTAAATGAGATTCCTTAGGGCAAGATTGAAATATAACACACATGTAACAACCATATTCATTTACGTAACTTGTATCATTCATGTTCAAAATACATATGCATAAAGGTTTTATCCATCCTACACACAATCAAACATTTACTTGATGTACATATGTGTATATGACACAAGGAGAGAGAGAGCTTGGATTCAGCTGATGACCTGTGGTCCATATGTCTCAAAGTAAAACTGAAAGCACGAAAGTGTCTAATTCCTACTCTTCGGTATCTGAAAAAAAAATTTAACGATTTGACGAGTCGCAACTTAGTGAATAAAAACAATAATCAAATTTTCATGGCATAATCCATAATCAAATATCATTAAGATACATTGCAAGTATAACAATTAACTATGCAAGTGCAAATGCAATAGCTTTGTTTTTGTCGTGACCGAGCTAGGCAAACATCGCTCCCGGGATATTCATATGATTCATGTAACATATGATTTGGGACCTATTGGTCCATCTTCCTGTAATTCATTTGACATATGATTTGGGACCTATTGGTCCATCTTCCTGTGATTTGCAAGTGTTTGACAAGTTGGTCACAACGCCTTTTTAGTTCCATATGCAAGTGCTTATTCACAAATGATATATCAAGTAAT